>CM025853.1:703457-749082 GCA_003952965.2 Morella rubra | reverse complement strand
ACGAAGAGGGACATTTTCCCCCTTTTCACAAATGAAAAAAGTTTAAAAAGAAGCCAGATTCTTTACCAAAATGATTGGAAATCTAGCTTTTTTTGTTTTTAAAAAAATATAAGAAATAATAATTTTTTTTTTTTCTAAGGATAAGAAATAATAATTGAAAAGCCACAGTTGCACTAAAAAATTAATAAAATTACGCTCGCAATAATAAATATGCCATCAAATCCTTTTTTTACTTTAAAATAGAAGATCAAATAAGCCGGAGATGGAGCTGGACATAAGAACACGGAGCAATAATTTTCGTGAATTTTATGAGAAAGCTTAAGTGGAGGTCGATATTATAAGGAAGGTCAATCATTCTGGGAACTTTATGCGCAATAAGTGTCAATGGGGCTTTGGCACAGTCTGGAAGAATACAATGGGATGTAATCATTTATTTCCTAGTAGAGCCGGTAGATTTTTCACTGATTCTCCTAGAATTCTTCACTCCTCCTCTGCTCTCTGTTGCTGCTTTTCAATCTCTTCTCTTAAAGAGGAAACCATCTCTCAATTCTAGTTGTGTGTTTTCTACATCTCTTCCTGCGCTGAAGGTCAGTTAGATCCTGTACTTACTCTCTTAACCTTATTCTGATATATTTGGTGGGGGTATTTGTTTGTTGTTTTTGACGCATTTGTGGTCTGCAAGTGTTTTTTGTGTTGTGAAATTTTCAGTCTTGCTTGCATACCAGTTGTTACATTTCTTTGTTTTGTCTTTTCTTTTATCTAGATAACTTTCATTAAAACCTCCGATAGCGGCAGTCTCATGGTATTGTAAGATGTCACGGTTTCTTTTTACTCTTCTCATGTTCATCTTCCCTGTCTGGATTGTGCAGATCTGACAAAACTCCAACGGGTATTTCCGTTCGAGAATGGGGGATTTCAATCGATTTGGGATCTGGGTATTGACCATATGCCTGGTATTCCAGTCCGGTTATGGATTTTATCTTCCGGGTAGTTACCCTCACAAGTACGAGGTCGGTGAGCAGTTGTCGGTGAAAGTGAATTCTCTCACTTCCATCGATACCGAAATGCCCTTTAGCTATTACAGTTTGCCATTCTGTCCGCCAAAAGAAGGTGTCAAGAAGAGCGCCGAGAATCTTGGCGAGCTCCTAATGGGGGATCGGATTGAAAACTCTCCGTATCGGTTTAAGATGTACACTAAATGAGTCTCGGATCTTTTTGTGCAAGTCAGATCTGTTATCGGGTACCAAGTTTACCATGCTAAAGGAAAGAATTGATGAGATGTATCAGGTTAATTTGATCTTGATTGATCTGCCTGCTATCTGCCTGTATTACAAAGAAGGAGGGGGTTTTGTTTTGCGCTGGACAGGGTACCCTATTGGGGTTAAGCTTCAGGGCGTGTATTACATATTTAACCATCTGAAGTTTACTGTGCTTGTTCATAAGTATGAAGAAGCCAACGTGGCACGCGTGATGGGGACTGGGGATGCGGCTGAGGTGATCCCGACAACTGGGAAGGGGGGATCGGATGTGCCTCCTGGGTACATGGTTGTTGGATTTGAGGTGGTGCCTTGCAGTGTTGTGCATAACATTGAGTCGGTGAAGAATTTGAATATGTATGACAAGTACCCGAATGAGCTGAAATGTGAAGCCAATTCTGTGGCTATGCCAATCAAGGAAGGGCAGCCAATTGTCTTCACCTATGAGGTTAAATTTGAGGAGAGCGACATCAAGTGGCCATCGCGATGGGATGCTTATTTGAAGATGGAGGGGTCAAAAGTCCATTGGTTCTCGATTTTGAATTCTCTAATGGTGATTACTTTCCTTGCTGGTATCGTGCTCGTCATTTTCCTGAGGACAGTTAGGCGGGATCTGACCCGTTATGAAGAGCTTGACAAGGAGGCACAAGCACAGATGAATGAGGAATTATCTGGGTGGAAACTTGTAGTGGGGGATGTTTTCCGTGCTCCAACCAATCCTGCCCTTTTGTGTATCATGGTTGGAGATGGAGTTCAGATTCTTGGAATGGCTGTTGTGACAATATTGTTTGCAGCTCTTGGATTCATGTCGCCTGCTTCTCGTGGGACGCTTGTTTCAGGTATGCTATTTTTCTACATGATACTTGGTATTGCAGCTGGTTATGTTGCTGTTCGTCTCTGGAGGACAATTGGGTGTGGTGATCACAAAGGATGGGTTTCAGTCTCATGGAAGGTTGCTTGTTTCTTCCCTGGTATTGCCTTTTTGATCCTCTCCATTTTGAATTTCCTTTTGTGGGGAAGTCACAGCACCGGGGCCATTCCATTTTCTCTTTATGTTATTCTGCTTCTCCTCTGGTTCTGCATCTCGGTTCCCCTTACCTTAGTTGGTGGATATTTTGGGGCAAGGGCCCCTCATATTGAATACCCTGTTCGAACAAACCAGATTCCTAGGGAAATACCAGCTCAGAAGTACCCATCTTGGCTGCTTGTTCTTGGTGCTGGCACCCTCCCTTTCGGTACCCTTTTCATTGAGCTCTTCTTTATCATGTCTAGCATTTGGATGGGCCGTGTATACTATGTCTTTGGGTTCCTCTTTATTGTGCTTGTCCTCCTTGTTGTGGTTTGTGCCGAAGTGTCTTTGGTTCTAACCTACATGCATCTATGCGTGGAGGTGGAATGGTGGTGGAAGGTGGTGGGTCGCCATTTACATCTTCTTGTACTCCATAAACTATCTCGTGTTCCGATCTCTATCTAAAGAGTTTGAGTGGACCTGTCTCGGCCACTCTTTACTTGGGATATTCACTCTTCATGGTTTAGCAATCATGCTGGCCACAGGCACAGTTGGGTTCCTTTCATCTTTCTGGTTTGTGTGCATTACTTGTTCTCTTCGGTGAAGCTTGATTGAACAACTCTCTCTAGAGGAAGCCACTTTGAAGGGCATTGGCGGTCATCCAAGGGACAAACAGTGTGACCCTGAAAAGATGTTCAATGGTGTTTACTTTGCACTTTGCAGCAGTTTACTTCGCTAGGGAACTTAGAGAAAATGTAATAACTAAAATTTGTCCAGTTTTGCTTAATTCTTTATTAGATGGAAATCATGGCATGACAGTAGCAAAAGTTCATTTGCATTTATTGTTGAGGTTAGTTGGTATGGGACCTTACGGTGAACTTTTGACGAATCAGCTCTGTTTGGGTTGAAACTAAAGGCACAGTTATATGCTGTTTATTCGTGCAACTCAGAACAATGTTTACTGATTTTGTTTTGCTTAGGCCTCTCTACTTGTATTTCTTTTGGGTGGTTTTGAGATTCATCCCAACCTGATTGGGTTATCCATTGGGTTCCTCGCAAACTCAATCAGCAAGCTCACTTGTTAGCACGGGCTGCGCTGCTCGTGCTCATGTGTCGGGCTACAAGGATTTTAATTGTATTCCTCTTCTTATCTTTACTTAAACGGCGCTCAAACGCGTGGCTTATAAATAAATCATCAAAACGCCAATATTACAAGGGTGTTTTCGCTGCTTGAGAAGCCCAAGTCGAGTTCGGCCTGTGGTTGAGTGTGTAACTGCCCAGGCGGTGGGGGGAGCGCTTAATAAGAAATTGGACTCGTGCGTCCGATAAACAGCAGTCATATTCGATTCTATCTGGTATTACAGAAACCAGGCAGTTCGTCAGGGCATCGAGTCTGAACCATTAGCTATGATGGTTCAGTCGATGAATAGGAGACAAACAGATCATGGACTCCACTCCTCCCTTGGATGCGTGGAAACTTAACTTTGGTGCTGCTTGTCGACAGAAGATCTCTTATATGGGCATATGGCGGTTGTGTGCAGAGATTGTAACCTCCTCCTCCCTTGCTTGCCATGTAGCTCAAGTTTTGCATGCCCGTGGGAAAGATTATCTTGGAAGGGGATCCACTGGAGCTGTGTATTGTTTTGCTGAATATATATATACTGATGAGTATGGAATTTTCAGCTCACCCGGCGGGCTCAGCCCAAAGTAGCTAAAGAAGATCCCCTGGGAAAAAAATTCACAAGTTAGGACAAATCATGGGCCACAGGCTTATCCGGAAGGCCCCAAGCCGAAAGGTCCCAAAATCTAAAAAGGTGGGCTTGTGGAAAGGGAAAGAAAAGTCTTCGTCTGTGAGGTAATTTTTCATTAGCCGAAAAGAACCTCCGTCTTCAAGGAAACCTTTCCCATCTAGTCTCGTCGTCCGCACGGAGCCTCTACACGCAAGGATGCCCCTTTCTTTAGTCCTCCCAACCACCCAGAGCCTCCACATGGGACCTTTCCTCCTGTAGATGCAAGAAAATGTCGTGTGCATGAACCTTTCTCCACCTGTCTAGCCAGTCACAAAAGGGATTTCATATATGACAAGGGAGAGCATGATACATCTTTTCCGCCACTACTGTTTCCTCTCAGGGAGCATACAAAACAACACTCCTATAAAAACATTTTGGTACTCACTCTACAGACACATTGAAATAACCTTGTACGAAGTCATATTCCCACTCCAAGCTCTAACTTAATCATTGAAGTCTCACCTTACAAGAAAGCTCCTTTCACTCTTTCTTGTATATCACAAATTCAATACCCAGAAGGAAGGCTTGGAAGCGGCTCATTACTCATCTGTTGGGTCAAATTAGTTTTGGTATCATAATATACATAAAATTCTAGTGATTCAAGAGTGTCTTGAAGCGAAGTAGAAAAGAGGTTTTGCATTTTAATTAATGCGACGTCAATGGAAGAATTGAAAAACAAATCTCTGTAAAATACGATTGCTGCACATAATTGGCATGAGAAATGCAAGTTAAACTCGGATACAACGTCATATTTTCTGACTGAAAATAGAGGAATATTTCATTATATATGTTCTGAATTGCATTTATCTGAATTAGTTAGAGAGATTGTTAGAACATAGTAAAGTATGTATGTGCATATGGGACACAGAATTTAAGGAAGAGAATTTCCAATTAATTTTCTAGTAATTTATTGATCAGGGCAAAAAAGTTGACAATGAAATACATGCCTGTATCCGCCCTTCTATTTATCATGACCTTAATTTGGACAACTGTAATGTCAAAACATACTTAATTATTGGAAATTCGAACATGATACATATGGATCTGGGGAAGGAACAATAAAACATAAACACCTGACTTGGTTCAAACATAAATAACATACTGAAAAAACAAAGAAAACCACTGGGACACACAGAGACCCACAGGATACATCCAATGACAGTTTTCCAGCGTACATGAAGCTGGGAAGGTGAAATTGATCAGACACACACTTCTACATATCCTTATAAAAAGTGATAAGCCAAAATGACACGCAGCTAAATCATCAAATTAAAGTACCATTGTACCACTACCATGACAACCATTCTCTAGGTGTTTTTGCTTCCTCTACTCAATCATGAGCCGGGAAATGGAGGCGGAGGGGGAGGGGGGAACTTCTGTCCGTGACGTTCTTCATACAATGTGTAGACTATCAAGATAATCGTCAGCAGTAAGGAAACATATGCTGAGTTTAGATTTCTTGAGGTTCAGCCTGGAGAGAAGGCGGCGAATTCGAGCAATATTCTCATGGGTTCGACAATGACGGTTGATATCATCTACCTGCTTGCTTATGTAGCAGTCTTTCATGACATCGATCTCCAGCTCTTTGGTGAGGCTGTTGAAAAGATGCACCACCTCCTCGTTGCCACCCTTTTCCTGTTTGATAATCCCCGCGTCGCGAAGAATCATGACATCATCGGCTGTATCCAGTATGCTGTCCAAGAAGACTGCAAGGCAAGAAAAGTACGGTGGTGCACCTCTATTGCTCTGCTCGTAAGCTATCAAGTTCCTCAATACAGTACTCGTGCCATCGTCGATGAATAGCGTAGGAATCTTCAATCGACTCATCTTTAACTCAACATCCAGAAGGTTACCTGGTTTATTTGTGAATCTAACACCTGCATAAACAAGTGTTTTGGCATTGTGAACCCAACCCTTCCCAGGAAGCCTATCATTCTTTTTCTTTTCTTTGTTTTTGTTCCTTTTCATTATTCTTTTCACTTGATGAAGGCTGGCATTTTTCAACCGGAATGAATGTAGAGTGGAACAAAGCTAATAGATGCGGACACTTGCTTGCGCCGTCCAATTTAGGGTCATCTGGTTGGTCCTTCCCAGGCCTCAAAGGTGCTGGCATTTTTTAACCGGAATGAATGTAGAGCGGAACAGAGCTAATAGATGCGGACACTCGCTTGCGCCGTCCAATTTAGGGTCATCTGCCGGTTGGTCCTTCCCAGGCCTCAAAGGTTGAAAAAATTTAAGAGCAAGCTGGTTCAGACCATGGCTTTCCTGCAGTCTCGAGATTGTTAGCTGAAATATTTTCCGCAACACAAACATAGGAAGTTGGTTCTCAAGCATAAGCATATCACGGGCGATATTTGGTATCATCCAACGCGTTTTGAAAACGGGGTCCTTCACGTCTTTTTCCTGCTTTAAAAATTGAAGCAATATTGTTAATGTTGCCTTCAAGGGGAGCTCTTGACTTCTAAAGGAGAATTAGTGAGAGAAATCAACTTAGAATTAATATATACTTTAATTAAAGCAGCTAGCAGCATATCGGTACGTACCTCGTATAAGTGCAGGAGCTCTACGATAAAGCAACCGCCAAGAACCATCATCTCGACAAACGCATCAGGCTTTATGGCCTCAAATTTCTCCAAATACCAATCTCTTGTTTCCTCCTCCAATTCTTTCATGGCATTTTTAAGCCTTTCTTCTGACCCCTCAAATCGTGTTAGAAGGCGATCACGAAACCGCTGTTTTTGAACTTCCATAGCTCTGAGAGCTGGGTCATTATGATGAAAGGGACCAATGGAGACAATCCTGGGGAAGTAATCTCCTTTGTCAACTTTCAATACATGAGCCGGAATCCTCAACGCCGACCATCCTGGTCTACTAGAGTACCCGTTGAGATCAATCACATGCTGTTCATGATAAGCTTTCCCTTGGTTATCTTCCTCATATTTCTGGACCCTTGGAGTTGGTGTTGAGCCAGAAAGGAGATCAGCAGAAACACGAATCTCCGTAATATCACCACCGGTTTCAACGGAGTCTGCGTCATCTTCCATGTCCGTCAACAGCGATTTAATTTTTATTTTCACGAAGATGTTGAAACTTACCCACTAGCTTCTTCTCTTCTGCATTGCACCAAAGAAAACTGATGTTTCAAGGTTGGTGAAGATAATGATTAACAATTTAACGAAAGACAACGAATTAAGCAGTACAGTACTAAAAACAAACTCATGAGGGACATCAATCCTTGTCCACTATTCACTAAGCCAGTAGAAACCAGCTGATTTTATTTTAGCTAGGATCAGGATGCATGCGGATTAATCTGAAAAAAAAAATTCACATCGAAGCTTTAATAATAATGCAACGTAAAAGAACTCAGCTGACAAAAAAATCCCTTTGTAAGCTAGAGAAACACAAGTAGCTCTAACAGAATTTAGAGTGGAGCGAGCAAGCAAGCACTATATAAGAAGATGTAGCGCGCCATCATATGCAATCCAAGTAAAATACGTCTAATCTAGCTACGATTGTTTCTGCAAACTACTCTCCTCGACACCGGTACTACTTCTGATCCCCGAAGTCTTGGGAACAACGTAGTATGCGTCAGAATGGAGATCAATAGGAACTCCATCATCATCACCATCGACTTCAATGGAGTATGCGTCATCTTCCATGTCCGTCAACAGCGATTTATTTTTTTATCACGAAAATGTTGAAACTTACCCACTAGCTAGTTCTCCTCTGCATTGCACCAAAGAAAACTGATGTTCCAAGGTTGGTGAAGATAAATTTAATATTTACCCCAAAAAAAAAGAGAGAAAAGATTAACAGTGCAAGGAATTAGCAGTGTTAAAAACAAACTGAGGGCCATCAATCAAGGAGATTGATGTGCAAATATTCTAAGAAGTAGAAACCGGCTGATGTTCTGATTTTTATTTTAGCTAGGATCAGGATGCATGCGTATTAATCTGAAAAAAAAAAAAAAATTCACAACGAAGCGCCTTTAATGCAGCGTAACTAAGAACTCAACAGACAACAAAATCCCTTTGAAAGCTAGAGAAACACAACTAGGCTGTAGCTCTAATAGAATTGAGAGTGGAAGCAAGCAAGCACTACATAAGAAGATGTTGCGGGCCATCATATGCAATCCAAGTAAAATACGTTTATTTTAGCTGCGACTGTTCTGCAAACTACTCTCCTCGACACCATTATTACTGCTTCTGGCCCACCAAGAACAACGTTCGGGAGCCAAAGAAACCGATGACAACTACGGTGCAGCCTTGGTTGAAGTGGCGGCCCCTCGTGATAGTAAGGTCATATCACTAAAATCACATGCTTGGTTATGATACAAAAACATTGCCTAGAAGTAAACAACGGAGTTCGGTACTGTACCAAGCCATTATGTGTGAAGCAGTGTGAAGTGAAGACTTTTATTAAATGTAGAAAATTCTACAGTTGAGATCGTAACACTTGAAAAAATAAGGGTGGGCAAAAATTTCGATAAGAATAGAATTTTCAGTTCCACTTTCGATTCTGAAAATTTGGTTCTTATTTTTGCATATAATGGAATTGGAACCGAAAAGTCATTTTTGGTAATTTTCAGAATCGGAACAGGAACTGGAATTTTCGGCGGAATTACCGATATTTCAGATTTCGATTTGTTTTTAAAAATAAAATAAAAATAGTATTCAAAATAAAGTATAAGATATGGAATTTAATTGAATGTTTATTTTATAATCTAGATTTTGAATGAATATTTTACATTTATTGTTAATTTATGATGGATAATATATAAATAAAAAATATTGAAATTTCCGGTTCCCCTTTTTTTAAAAAAAAAAATTATGGCTCAAAATAAAGTATAACATATGGAAATTTGCTTGAATTTTTATTTTAGAATCTATATTTTAAATGAATTTTTACATTTATTGTTAATTTATGATGAATAATAGAAAAATCTTCCAAAAATTCGGTTTAAAAAACATTTTTGACTCATTAGGGCCCAAAAAAATATGTCCAAAAAAGTTCACATGCGGAACCGGAATTTTCGGTTCTAACTTTGAAAATTACAGTTCCGTTTCGATTATATTCTGGTATTTACCGAAATGAAACCGAAACAAAAAAAAAATTACATTCCAGTAAGTATCGTCATTCCGGTTTCATCCGTTCCGGCACCCAATCTTACTAAAAAACTATTCTCCCACTTTGTCTTCCGTCCCATCTTCCTCCCTACCTTCCTTCTTTCGTCGTTCTTCCATAGCAAAAAAAAAAAAAAATGGCCGCCGAGATGGGAGTGGCGCTTCTCTCTGCCTTGCTTCCAGTTTTGCTCGAGACCTTGAAGCTTAATTAAAGCATTTGCTACCGCTCCGAGCAGATGTCAAAGTCCATTACTTGCTGTAGATGTCATGTCTCTAGTGGGAGATAGCATGTCACAAGGACAGGATAATAAAGATCAAAGGATAGCAAAAGCGAGAATGTGGACAAGGGTGGATCCGAAGTCCGAACAGCCGTGTGGGGGAGGACCACGTTCCGACAGAAATCCAGCAGTAATTCAAGGTGGTCATTTCAAATTCTGTAAGCAAACTAACTCCATTTTTTGTGTCGACGCCTTGCTTACAAAAGAAAAGAACCAAATGCGGAGTTCTTTAGAAAATCAAAGAACTAAATCCATTTTTATGGATCTGAGTTTCTCTTTGTGGCAGAGGAGAGAAAGAAATGGAGGAGAGAGGGTAGTTAAAATCTCATCTCCTCGTTTCACTCAGATCTCCTTCCGAAGGAAAAGAAAAGAAAAGAAAAACCAAACTAGTCTTCTCTACTTCACCGCAAACGCCTGGCATGCTAAAAGATTGTTCAAAACAATGTTGAGAAGAAGTTAGGGGGATGGGTATCTTCATTAAATGAGGTGCATGCCACGATTTCAACCGTCGGATTGTCTATATTTAGTTCAGGCCTTCACTTTACACTACTTTACACACTATGACTTCATACAGCAACCGAACTTGTAAACAACGACTATGCTAATTTATGTAGAAAGCTCTTTGGCTTCTCAAGAGAAAACCCCAGCCAATTAAAAATTAAGAGCTTTCTACATGCTTAAGCTAACTTATGTAGAAAGCTCTTTGGCTTCTGAAGAGAAAACCCCAGCCAAAGAGCTTCCTACATGCTTAAGCGTGTAATAGGCACGCAAAAGCTGACTAAAAAGAAGCTGACAATTACCTTCAGTGGTGCTTATATATGCATGGAATAGACTGCGTGCATGCAAAGATTACACATGAAGAAAAGAAGCCGCGGCTATGGCGGCTCAAGATCTAGAGACAAATACCAGACTACTGTAGTATCTCTTGACGATGTTTTAGTACTCAACAAACCTCCAGCTAGACCCTTATTTATATAGTTGCCCACTAGTGTGAACGCGAGAATGATTAACCTCAACAAGTGGTGCTTATTTATTGCATCATGTGGTGCTTTTTTATTGCATCATGACAGGCACTCAACAATGAGAAGACATATTGACGATGGAAGTCATGCGTAAAGGAGAAAGGAAATTAAATTTGGCGTATATTTGGGAAATGATGATAAGATGGAAATTATGTGGATTAAGAGAGTCATGACATATATATATAAAATAGTCAATTCAATATATATTTCATGAATTTATTTCTTTAAAGATTACCCAAGATAAGAAGCCACTGGCCGTACGCGCAACGCGAGGGCCAGTCATGATCAAGGGCATCAATAGAACCGCAAAATATGACGTGGTAGTAATTACTGAAGACGAGACAAGACGAGATGCATCCATGGGGAGAGGAATTGTAATACGAGTGGTCAGGAAAGGCTTTGGGTAACAAATTTTGAATTCGTCACGCTCAGTTCTTTATGTCTGTACACCTGCCACGAAAGAGCCTGCTCAATTCTTTTTTGTCCGTTGGCATAACGCATGCCAATGGACAAAAATAATTGACGAATTTTTAGTTCGGCATTGATTAGCCGTTCGCTCGTATTAAAATTAATGTGTGCACAGATAATCGTATTACGATGAATTATGAAATTAAAATCTTATTAAATTGATCGAAATAAAATTTTCATTAATGGATTTCCACATACATCAATTGCAAATAAAAATTTCATCAATAAATTTTCAAATACATTATGATCAATTATAAAAGAAATATTTATTAATTAATTAGTTGACTATATATTCAAAGAAACCATCAATATTAATTAATAGAGGTTTTAAAATTATCCTTCAATATGATAATCAATCCAAAATTGATTTTTTTTTCATTTGAACTCTTTAAATGCAAATTTTTGTGAATCATAGAAACAAATATCCCTAAGAATTGTTGGTGATAGGGAGAGAATTTTTAGGTGAGATTTTGTTTCCATTTCAATTTGAATTTTCTCAACTCTCTTTTTAAATGCAAATTAAGAATTTAAATGTAAATTAAGAATTGTTGGGTAATAGAGAGAGAATTTTTAGGTGAGATTTTATTTTCTTTTGAATTTGAATTCCCCAATTCTCTATTTAAATTTAGAAATTGTTAATTTGTTAGGAACTTTCTGATTAAAAATAGTGGAATCTTTATGTTCTGAATTGCATTTATAATTATGTAGAGAGGTTGTTAGAAGATAGTAAAGTATGTATGTCATATGGGACACAGAATTGAAGGAAGAGAATTCCCCATTAATTTTCTAGTAATTTATTGATCAGGGCAAAAAAGTTGACAATGAAATACATGCCTGTATCCGCCCTTCTATTCCTCCTGACCTTAATGTGGACAACTGTAATACCAAAACATACTTAAGTGTTGGAAATTCGAACATGATACATATGGATCTGGGGAAGGAACAATAAAACACACACACCTGACTTGGTTCAAACATATATAACATACTGAAAAAACAAAGAAGACTACTGGGATGCAGAGAGACCCACAGGATATATCCTAATGACAGCTTCCCAGCGTTCATGAAGCTTGGAAGGTAAAATTGATCAAATACACACTTCTACATATCCTAAAAAGCGATAGCCAAAATGACATGTGGCTAAATCATCAAATTACAGTACCAGTGTACCACTACCATGTCAACCATTCTCCAGGTGTACATGTTTTTGCTTCCTCTACTCAATTATAGAAGTCCGTAGACGGAGGCGGAGGCGCCTTTCCTTTACTATCTTCGTGGAATTGCCAGAGTTTCAAGATAATCGTCAGCCTGGAGAAAAGGCGACGAATTAAGAAACATATGTTTCGTGTAGATTCTTGAGGTTCAGCCTGGAGAGAAGGCGACGAATTCCAGCCATGTTAGCATGCTCTCGACAATGAAGGTTGATTTCATATATCTGCTTGCTTATGTAGCAGTCCTCCACATTCATCTCCAGCTCTTTGGTGAGACTGTTGAAAAGATGCACCACCTCCTCGTTGCCACCCTTTTCCTGTTTGATAATCCCCGCGTCTCGCAGAATCTTGACATCATCGGCCGTATCCACTATGCTGTCCAAGAAGACTGCAAGGCAAGAAAAGCTCGGTGCTGCATCTTTATTGCTCTGCTCATAAGCTATCAAGTTCCTCAATACAGTACTCGTGCCATCGTCGATGAATAGCGTAGGAATCGGCACTCGACTCTTCTCAAACTCAGCGTCCAGAAGGTTACCTGATTTATATGTGAATCTAACACCTGCATAAACAAGTGTTTTAGCATTGTGAACCCAACCCTTCCCAGGAAGCTCATCACACATCCTTTCATTTCATTCTTTTCAATTGGTAAAGGCTGGTATTTTTTAACCCTTCGAATGAATGTAGAGTGAAACAAAGCTAATAGATGTGGATACTCGCTTGCGCCTTCCATTAATGTATTGTCATATGCCAGACTGCCAGTCGGTCCTTCCCGGGACTCAAAGGTTCAAAAAATTCAAGAACAAGCTTGTTCAGATGGCTTGCCGACAGTCTTTCTTCTGTTACTAGCTGAAATATTTTCTGCAAAACAAACATAGGAAGTTGGTTCTCAAGCATAAGCAAATCACGAGCTATATTTGGTCCCAACGCGTTTTGAAAACGGGGTCCTCCACGTCTTTTTCCTGCTTCAAAAATTCAAGCAATATTGTTAATGTTGCCTTCAAGGGGAGCTCTTGAGTACTTCTAAAGGAGAATTAGTGAGAGAAACCAACTTAGAATTAATATATAGCTTAATTAAAGTAGCTAGCAGCATATCGGTACGTACCTTGTATGAGTGCAGGAGCTCTACGATGAAGCAACAGTCAAGAACCATCTTCTCGACAAACGCATCAAGCTCTATGGCCTCAAATTTCTCCAAATACCAATCTCATGTTTCCTTCTCCAATTCTTTCATGGCATTTTTAAGGCTTTCTTCAAGGGAGATCATATTTCTGGACCCATGGAGTTGGTGTTGCGCCAGAAGGGAGATCAGCAGAAACACGAATCTCCGTAGTATCACCACCGGTTTCAACTGAGTCTGCGAAATCTTCCATGTCCGTCAACATTGATTTATTTTTTTATCACGAAAATGTTGAAACCTACCCATTAGCTAGTTCTCCACTGCATTGCACCAAAGAAAACTGATGTTCGAAGGTTGGTGAAGATAAAGATTAATATTTACCCCCCAAAAAAAGAGATAAAGATTAACAGTGCAAGGAATTAGCAGTGTTAAAAACAAACCGAGGGCCATCAGTCAAGGAGATTGATGTCCACTAAACCAAATATTCTAACTAATAGAATCCTGCCGCTTACATTCTGATTTTCATTTTAGCTAGGATCAGTGTATAAGTGATATATATTCACATAGTATCAAAGTCAAGATTCTGAGTTTGAGACTTAACTCCGCACTTCACCCCAATTTCAATTAAATATTATATGTTGACTTCCTAATAAAAGGAAAATCCAGACCACACTTGAGTGAGAATATTAGAGAATATAATTCACTTAATAAAATTTATCTTTTTCTATCAGCTTAAACTTTTAGGATAAGTAGTAGATTCACAATCACGATGCGCATTAGTCAGAGAAAAAAAAAATCGCAACGAAGCTTTAATGTGACGTAACAGATCTAGACAACAAAATCCCTTTGAAAAAGGATCACAAGTAGCTCTAAAATTAAAATTGCCTACAAAGAGCTTTCTACGTACATGCTTAAGCATGTAATAGCTAGGCACGCAAAAGTTGACTAAAAAGAAGCTGACAACACCTTCCGCGATGCTTATACATGCATGGAATAGGCTGCATGCATGCAAAGATTACACATGAAGAAAAGAAGCCGCGGCTATGGCGGCCGGCTCAAGAGATACTTACTTGGACTACCGTAGTATCTCTTGACAATGTTTAACTCAACGAACCTCCAGCTAGACCCTTATCTCAACAAGTGGTTCTTATTAATTGCATCATGATAAATCAACAATATAATATGTGAAGACATGAAGTCATGCACGTACGATCGATGTAGAAAGGAAAATTTGGCGTACGTGTATTGGGCAAATGATATTACCCTTATAATTTGACATTGTTGCCCATGTGGTGTGAACGCGACAATGAAATCTCAACAAGTGGTGCTTATTGCATCATGATAAGTCAACAATGCGAACACATGCAGAAGTCATGCATGAACGATAAAAGAAAATTTGGCGTATTGGGCAAATGATGATAAGATGGAAATTATGTGAATTAAGACAATCACACACACACATATATATAATAGTCGATTCAGTATATATGTCATGAATTTTTTTATTTATTTCTTTAAAGATTACTCAAGAAAGCCACTGCCGTTCAAATTATAAGTTCAATTTAGGATGATACTTACTTTAGGGACAAGTTTGAGATTGGACAATACCCTAGAGTCTAGTGGACTAATTAATCCTTAAAATAACACTTAAATTTTTAAGTTACCATTAGAGCTCTTGTGTGTTGGAAAGACCGCGATCCCAAAGTGTGAGCAATCTTCAGCTTAGACTCAAAAGTGAGTAGCGCAAAGGCTATCCCAAATATAGGAGTAATGATAGATAATAATTAGTCCAAAGGCCAGATCCAGTTGCAGTACCAGGAATTTGTATTAGGAGGGCTGAATATTTTAATTTTTAATTATATATCTTATTATATATGTTGTAATAATAATTCAATAAATATAATTTTTAAGATAAAAAAAATATATTAAAAAAACTGAACATATTTATTGACCTAGGGACTATGTCTCTAGTGATAAAAAACCATAAATCATATAATGATAATATTCTTTCTCTTTGAATTACAGTTGAAATGGTTTAATAGTGATTTTAAGGATAAAAGAAATTGTAGTAAATAATGAAGGTTGAAGAGATAAAGATAAGATAAAGTCATTAAATAGTGTATCATTTTATTATATTATTTGTGAGAATTTTTTGTCCAATTGTATAATTTTTACCTTCCAAAAACTTGAAAAAAAATATAAAATGATTTATATTGTCATTTGGTTGTGATTTAGAATGGCTAGAGATCTCCAAGACACAATTTTTTAGTTTTAAATTTAAAGAGAGATAAAAATCTTATGTATTATCTTATTTAGGTGTAAAAATATTTGTTATAAATTAAGCTAATTTCCTAAAGATTGCCGTAAATAAGATTTGCTGGAATTTTTTGAAGTTTTTGAGGGGTAAAAATATAATTTTAATGAAAAAATGTAAGTTTTTGGGATGGTTGTTGGGATTTTTTGAAATTTAGAGGGGTGAAAATGTTATTTTAACGAAAAAAATTTCTGTTTTGGGGGTGGGTGCTGAGATTTTTTGAAATTTTGGGGAGGCGATAGCCCCCACCCGCCCCCTTGGATCCCTCTCTGGCCAGATCATCTCCTTAGAGAAAATTGATTAATTTCAAACTTGCGAAGAACAAAGGAGATATAATATTCACAAAAAAGAAATTAAAAATGGTGATATGTGCAATGAGTGCAAAAATGAAAGATAAAAGTTACTGAACACAGTTCAGGTTCTTATTTTTTGGATTTTTGGAAATTCGAAACAAAATTAAAGTACTACAAATGAAAAGACGTTTAAAGCAAATGACGGGAATAAATGACTGAATATAAATGACGGAACGTAAATAGTAGAAAGTAAAGAATGAAAATTAAATGACATAATGTAAATAGCGGGAAATTAAAGAGCGGAAATTAAAAAGCGGAATGTAAAGGACGAAATTAATTGGCGGAAAAGTAAATGACAAAATATAAGAGTGGAATTTAAAGAACGAAATTAAATGGCGCAATGTAAATGACAAGAATTGAATAAAACTTCACAAGAATCTTGGATTAAGTAATAAATCATCATTACAACTCAAATTCAAGCTTAAAGAAAGCAAAAACACCAAAAATATTCACAAACGTTCAAGAACACAAAATAAAAAAGGAAGAGTAAGAACTTGATTAATTCTAATGCCTAGGAATTGAAATCCAAGACATTAGATTCATAAAACATAGAGAACACTAATCTAAAAGGTGAAAATGAATATTCAAGAGAGCTTCAAGGTAGCAACAATGGAAGAAAAGAAAATAAAAAGAGAAGAAGAGAGAGAATAGAGCATCGCCAACTACTTGGTGACAGAAGAGAGAAAAATGGTAGAGAGAAAAGCAAAGGAAAAAATTGAATGTGAAAAGTGAAATGTGAGTGTATGTTTTTTTTTTTCTATTTCATTTTATAAAAAAAAATTGTAAGATTTTTAGGCCTTGTTTGGAATTAGGATTGAACTCTGGCTTTAAGACTTAAGTCTCGCCTTAAGTCTCCCGCGTTTGGATGTATTAGGATTCTTAGCTGGTTTCTGCAAACATCACAACCTATCAACGTCTTCCCGGCTTTGCGGTGCCTCAAAGTCAAAAGTCGAATTAAAAGACCAAAAAACATTATTGTTTCTTGTTTCTCCAACTGACAATGCACTTCACCGTCTGATTAACACAGCATGTGGGACCCTACACTTTTAAATGTTATATAATTAAAGTTATTTTTTATTGCATGGGCTCTAGAATAAGGTTTACCTAGAGTTGCTTTTATAGCATGAGCTCTAGAATGGAGTCTATCTAGAGTTTTTTTTTATAGCATGGGCCCTAGAATGGGATCCACCGTCTGATTGACACATTTATTTTAAATGCTGCAAATAAAAGAAAGTAAGTATTAGGGTCTTACATCGCTCAATCCTAAGAATCACAAACCCGGTATAAAGCCTAGGAGACCCTCTCACAATCTCAATCTCAATACCAATCTCAAATAAGGCTCTAAAATTTTTAATAGAATTGTGAATGTTTATGTAGATTTGAGTTATATAGGTTTTTGTGTAAAGGTTGTTGAAAAGTTTTTAAGATATTTGATTTTCATTGAAGTTTGTAAAAAGGTAAGAGAGATGATTTGATATAATTATTTAATAAAAAATATTAGAGTTTGGTGGAAAAGTACGAAGAGAAAAGATTTATTAGATTTAAAAAAACATATTAAAATTTATGTGAAAAGTTGTTGAAATTTATGTGAAAAGTTGAAATTTATGTAAAAGATATTGATGATTGTGTAAGATTTTTTGAGATTTTGAATATTTATTTTATAAATTTTATTAAATACTTTATATTCTAAAATACTTTTACAAAAGAATATAACGAGTGTACTTTGATCGGCCAAAAAAGGGAAATACAGAGGAGAGAGAGTGTGCGTGAAGGTTGTCTGGAGGAGGGAACTATGAGAAGAGAAAAGATGAAAAAAAGGGATGGGGAAAAGAGAGACGGAGAAAAAAACAAAAAAAAGGTAAAAAGAGTACATCGTCTTGGACTCCATAAACTATCTCGTGTTCGATCTAAAGAGTTTGAGTGGACCTATCTCAGCCACTCTTTACTTGGGATATTCACTCTTCATGGCTATAGCAATCATGCTGGCCACAGGGCATCGTTGGGTTCCTTTCATCTTTCTGGTTTGTGCATTACTTGTTCTCTTCGGTGAAGCTTGATTGAACAACTTTCTCTGGAGGAAGCCACATTGAAGAGCATTGGTGGTCATCCAAGGAACAAACACTGCGACCCTGAAAAGATGTTCAATGGTGGTTTCTTTGCAGCAGTTTACTTTGCTAAGGAACCTAGAGAAAATGTAATAACAAAAATTTGTCTAGGTTTGCTTAATTCTTTATTAGATGGAAATCATGGCATGACAGTAGCAAAACTTCATTTGCATTTAGTGTGGAGGTAGTTGGTATAGGATGGACCTTTTGAGATTCTTTTTACTCTGTATTTCTTTTGGGTGGTTTTGAGATTCAATATCCTTCAGGAACCTCAATATCCTCTCTTCTTCTCTTCCACAACTTAACCAGCTAGAATGTATGTTTATTTATAGGAAGGCCCCCCCCGCCCCCGCGGCGGCCCCAATGGGTGAACCTTGCATTGTTAAGGAGGAAGGACGTGTGAGAGATCGTTAGTGTTTTAAGCCCTGAACCGTCAGTTATAATTTCAGTCGATGAATATGAGACTTATAGGACATTGTCATGCCTGGACTGAGACAAACAATCAGTTCTGGGCAGTGGGCACCAGATCATGGACTCCACTCCTCCCTTGGATGCGTGGAAACCTTTAACTTCGATGCTGCTTGTCGACAGAAAATCCCTTGCATATATGGCGGTTGTGTGCGCAGATTGTAACTCCTCCTCCCTTGCTTGCCATGTAACTCAAGTTTTGCCCGTGGAAGGATTATCTAACTCAAGAGTGTCTTGAAGCCAAGTAGAAAAGACGTTTCTGCATTTTAATATGACGGTCTAAGAATTGAAAGGACCAAATGGGTATTTAACCTATGAATATAATTTATGAGAAAGATAAATATGTTATATAGTATACTTGTATCGACACGCGCATATTAGATGAAATAAATATGTTCATAATCTTTCAGAAGTACCCATTTGGTCCTTAATTTTTGGAAGTGGCTTGGATATTTTTTGTGGGAGGCAGTATCCAGGCTTTCCCGTTTTATTGACAGCCTCCCAAATCTCCGGCTCTTCAAATGTCTTTGCGCTGAAGAGCAACTCTCCTCTCTCCCTCTATGCAACGATGTTACCCACCACCACACTCTCTTCCATTCACTCCGCCAATGTCACTTCCACTCTCTCTCTTTCTCCTCTCTCCACTCCCTCTATTTCCTCTTCTTCTGCTTCTTCTTCGTCCTCTGTTTCTCTTCTACCATCTTCTCCTGGCCAACGTCGTCGTCTCCGCTCGTTTTGCATCTTCCATGGCACCCCTTCGAGGATAAATCCACGACCAAAAGTTGGTTTTTTTTCTCCTTCTTAGGCGTATAGTGTGATTTCTTTCTTCCGGAGATGTTCCTATTCTCACAATATGTTTGTTTGCTAGGGACTGAAGGTGAATTGCTCAGTAGGGAGGGAGCCTTTGAAGGTGATGATATCGGGTGCGCCAGCATCGGGCAAAGGGACTCAGTGCGAGTTGATTGTCCAGAAGGTAACCATATTTGAGTTTATACGTGATTTGATAATCGCAATTCGAACTTGTTGTACTACACATTAGATTGCTTCTGGTGTAAATAGTTATTAAAAGCAATACGATCAAGTTGGTTCCTTGAAGAGTCCTCTTTACTAGAATTTGTATGAATTTACCAATTGTGCGTAATGTATTATGAGGGTACCTGGTATGTGCGTGTGTGTAGGTCAGTCTGTGTGAATGTGTTTGTGCATCCAATAAGTATAACGTATTACCAGTGCGCCTATGTGTTTGTGCAAGTGTTTTCGTCCCATACTGATAGGTTTGGATTCTGGAGCTTCTCATTGATATTCGGCATGTTGCCTTTTAGTGAACTTGATGGATTGGTTTAGGAATTCTCCTGAGAATTGTGAGTGTTTAGGAATTCTCCTATCCATATTGTCATGCTGGTCTTATTGTCTCTCTTTCAAATTAAAAGGGCTACTGGTGAGCAATTATCGACTTGAGAAACCAAAATTAAAGGTGCCTGCATATATCTAGCCTCAATTAACAACCTTAGACGTGAATTCAGTCTCACAGTGGATGGTTGTGCTCTTGGATTTTTATATCCTCTCTGGAGAGGTTTGCTTATATGATGACAGACTGGCAATTGTAGATGGTGACCATTTAATCTTCAATACTGTGGATGCCTGAGTACCTCTCGCGTGATACAGGGTAGGCAGAAATTCATTGCATCTGAATTGAACTTCTTAATGAAGAAAAGCTGCGTAACAGGTGTTCATGATGAAAAAGTGTCTGAAGAAAGATTGGGATACTGAATGTTTGCAGCAATTTTCAGCATCGCTTAAACTTCAATTGAAAAAAGTAGCAGCTTCTTTGGTATATGACAGGAGTTCTAAGGGCTAGATTCAATTTGAGATTCGAAGGCCTAATAAGAGATATGACATTGTGTTTCCCTTTTGGTCATGTTAAATTTAGTTACCTATTCTTGAGAATCTTGGCAAATCACTATGAAGTGGGGCTTGGGCTTCAATATTTGCATTTAATCTTTTGTTTTGTTTACTCATCATTGCCTCTTTTCTCTTGGTTCTTCAGTTTGGATTGGTGCACATATCAACTGGGGATCTTTTAAGAGCTGAAATATCTACTGGGACAGAAATTGGAAATAAAGCAAAAGAATTCATGAATGCTGGCCGTCTAGTTCCAGATGAAATCGTGACAGCTGTACCAAAATTTTGTAACTCAACTTTTCGCTTTTTCTTTTTTCTTTCTCATATAATTTAAGATCTTAATTGTTTGTTTTGTAGATGGTCACAACACGATTATCATGTGAAGATGCAATTGAAAAAGGGTGGCTTCTAGATGGGTATCCACGGAGTTTTTCCCAAGCACAAAGTCTGGAAAAACTGAAGATCAGGCCTGCTATATATATTGTATTGGATGTATGTACATCTCATGTTCACCAAATTTTACTAAACTATTGTTGGTCATCTACTTTTGCTTTCCTTACCTGCCATCAACTTCGTAAAGTTACTTAACTTTTTTATTGATGATAGAATTTCATATTGTCCAAAATGCTTGAAAACTTCGACAGAGAAGCTTGTAAACCTGTCACATTTACCAAGTAGCTTGTTTTAGTAAGGTTCTACTGCACTTTGTTTTACTTACCAGAAAAAGAGATTGTTCTGATAGAATAATCTTGCTGCTTTTTGTCTTCACTTTTTTCTATTATATATTGATCTTGTGCATCTGATAAACCCATTGCCTGGTTTTTCGATTTAATTCTTATTTCTGTTCTATATGCGGTATAATGTGATATTGATGACCAATGTGTTTTGAAATACTCAGGTTCCTGATGAAATTCTAATCGACAGATGCATTGGTAGAAGGCTCGACCCAGTAACAGGGAAGATTTACCATCTGAAAAATTTCCCTCCAGAGACTGAGGAAATTAATGCTAGACTCATTATCCGTCCTGATGATACTGAGGAAAAAGTGTGGTTTTGACCGACATTTTCATCTCTTGTTTTCTCTGTCACCTGTCCACTGTGATTAACTTTAGATGATTGTATCTAATCTGTATATTTTTTTTAAAATTAACAGGTTTTTTCTCTACGTAACCTTATTTACTATGAGGTTCTTTGTCTAGAACCTTACTTGTGTTTTCTTTTGTGTTTTAGGTAAAGTCTCGTCTACAAATATACAACGAAAATGCAGAAGCAATCTCATCCACATACTCGAATATAATGAATAAGGTATCCACAAATATTTCTTTTGCCCTCTTTTTATAGGACCCTATGTCATTGATCTTCATATGAGGTATTATTTCTTGCAAATACAGATAAATGGAAATCGTCCAAAAGAAGAAGTTTTCAAAGAAATTCAATATTTGCTGTTGCAAGTGCAGGAAGATAGAATGAAGGTGACAAAATCAGGCAAGTATTTCAGTATTCAAGTGGTAGTTGAATGCATAGAGGTTCATCCTTTACAGTTTCCTTAGTTATGTACTGGTGATTCGATCACCAGTTACAAGATAATGTGCTTTAAATGATTTATTGTATTTATATGTGAGTTCTTTACTGCAAGTAGGGCTTAGTGCTTTAGGCCCAGTATGGATTTGGACACCACAAGGTGGGTGGAAGGCAAGTCAACTTAGCGCTCAAGAAGTTAGCTGCTTTGTTAAGCGTTGAACAAAATTCCTTTCATTTCCTTCCTCTTTCTGTGATACAAACAGAGGGTTTGCTGTGAATATACAGAGATATTTTGCATCTTCTCGCAGTCTGCCTTATAGGCAGTGGCGGAGCCCCCCCAAAAAAAACCCCTTTGCCCATATGTCAATTTTAGACAAAATATATCCTTGACCCCCCCCAAAAGTTTGAAAATTTTCCCCTCAAACCTTTTTTTAGCCTCCTAATGAAATACAAATGTTACTTATAAAAAAAAAAGATGAAATGCAAATGCAAATGTTTGGCCTTGCATATTTAATAATAATCTATTATTTCTAGTTTGGACAGATTTTTAAAACACAATTAATAGGACTAAAAGAATTCGAGATTTAACTTAAATTTCAAAAATCTAGAATTTTTCTTAAAAATCCAACTTTTGAATATAAGAAGTTCTGAAAGTTAAGAATATATTTGTTTTAAAAATAGTGAATATGAATTTTCTCCTCTTTTTAGTATCTTCAAATGCTTTCTTGTTTTATATGTACTTTTTATTATCTCTGTTGGCATCTTCACAACATACTCAATACACTAGTTGAAGAAAAAAATCATTATTTATAAATTATGATCTTTAATTAATATAAACGCATGCTATGTATTCTTAAGTCAAGAAAACTCATTGAAAATATTTTTCATTATCTAAGTTGAGTTTACACAAACTTTTTCATATTTTATAAATAAAGCATATAATATAAAAATAAAAATAAAAATATTATATTATTTTGCCCGCCCCCCCCCCCCTTCCCCCTCCCAAAGATAAATTCCTAGCTCCAACACTGTTTATAGGCATGTATCCTTTTACTGCGTTATTGCTCTTGATTTGGTAGCTTTCTTTGTCTAAAAATGCATCTATGAAACTCCTATAGCCTTGTGCATGGGAGTTTAATGGTGTCTCCAAGAAGTTGAAGAGTCTCCATTATGGGACTTGACCTTTGAGTAAACCCAGGGAATAAAGAAGTAAATCCATTTTGGTCATTTTTTCTTAAAGGTGATTATGAACTTTGTAGCTTTGTGATTGTTTCTACAGATAGAGAATTGAGTTTGTTGCCCTCTAGAGTGTTGAGAGTGTGACATTCTTCTGTGAACCTGCCCTATTATGTGGGCCACCACTAGGTCGCAGGTCTGGCAAATCCGCTTGATAGGAGAAAGATGATTGTCTACTTAGCTGTTCCTTCTTTCGGTTGTCTTGCTTTATTCTCTTTGCGAGCGTGTGGCTCGGCTTTTGATTTTCTGTTGACTTTACTCAGGCTATAATTGTCTTGTTTACATTTCTGTGCATTGAATAATTTTATGAAAACCGGTGTGATGCTCAAACATTCCCATCTATTTTGACATTTAAAAGGGAAGTTCCCTTATATCTTCAGTAGTTGATGCTGAGAGGAACTTTGACTTGATCCGTGAACATAATTGACTTTATCAGTTCTGACGTTGTAACAGTAACTGAAGGTTCTTTGGTTTTGTCACCTCCTGTTTAATTCTCTGTACCAGTGAATACAATTCCTGAAAGTAAGAACCTGAAGAATCTGGCAGCTGCAAGCGAGGTATGTTATGTACAACGTAAAACTTAATGATGTTTGTTTTCTGTATTAAAAGTTTCACTTTCACATAAAAGCTTCATAAAATAATCTCTGTTGTATTTCTTTTCTTATTTTAATTCAGCCTTTTACAGGATAACTGGAGAGGAATTCCTACTAGATTGAATAACATTCCTCACTCAAGGGAGATTAGGAAGTATTTTTATACTGACGTGCTAGAAGCGACACAAAGAGCCATTAATGATGGAAGAACTCGACTCAAGGTTTGACTGTGGCTTTATGTCCTTTTGCTTGGAGAATAACTTATTTTGATAGATCTGATTTGCCAAAGCAAGAAGTTTATGTTTTGACTGATATTCTTGTCCCCTTTTTTGTGCTTATTTCTATGGATTAGGGTATACATCTGTGGCTACTTTCAGTTTCATCCATACAATATTTTTTGTGGACTTAGTTTTACAAAGGTGTTCAGAACGAGGTGCATCAAGTTCAGAGAAAATCATGGGGTTATAGACCAGTCACCATGATACCGTGTGAAATATATAGCTAACTGCTAGAAAAAAGGGGTGGAGAGATATCCTAAGTAGTCTACACTAAGTAGTTGATATGGTCCCATTTTGCCTCCCTAAATGATTTGAATTAACGTTGGGTAATTTCTTGTTTAAAATTGGCAGGTGGAGATTAATATTCCGGAGCTTAACCCAGAAATGGTAAGGGACTTTTTCCTTTATTTACCAAGTGACTCTTTGGATTTAACAAGATCTTATGATGCACAGGATGTTTATCGAATAGGTACTTTAATGGAACTTGCCCGAGTTCTTGCTCTTTCTTTTGCGAATGATGGAAAACGTGTTAAGGTGTTTTTTCCCCCCTCTATGGATTTAAAATTACAATACTACAAAGTGAGCATTGCTTTTATTCAGTTTTATAAAGCTTTCAGGTGTGTGTGCAAGGATCTATGGGGGAAGGTGCACGAGCTGGAATGCCATTGCAGCTTGCTGGTACTCGACAAATCCTAGAGTTTATGGATTGGGGTGATTATGATGCTCTGGGGACGTTTGTCAAGATTGGTTCTGTAGGTATTAAACACAGAAAATCATGTGTGGTTTATGACTTCAGCTTGTGATTTTGTCATCTCATCTTTGGGATATTGCATCTGTAGATATTCATATTCTAGAATCTCTGATAGGTATCCTGGAAAAATAGTTATGATAAAACTTGAAGGATCTTGCTAAATAGCAGTGGTAGTATGGTTCTTGCTATTGATATGAAGGTGGACTTGTCCACATGGCACCTTACCTCTATCTAGTTTTATGGCTACTTGACGGGTAATAAAATCCATCATGTTCTTTACATTCAAATGTGCTCAGCACAAGTTCTGCATCTTGTTATCATAACCCAACTTCTAATTGGAAAGAATATGTTCTGCTTCTTATTGTCATAACCCAACTTCTAATTGGAAATACTTTTTAATTCAGTTTCAGTACATGCAAATAATCTAGAATGCATAATTGCTATTACTCCTACTTTGTATCACATTATTCGATCTGCTAAATCATCATAGTCTACCCCAGTTGTGTAGACTTTATCCATTTCAGTGAACAATACGCTAATTGATGCAATTGTACTGAATAAACCAGGGTGAAAAAGTATAGTGATAATGCTTATATGAAGAAATATTCTACAAATCTGATCCATCCCTCTTTCAATACTATTGTTCATGAAAACTGTATGAATTATGGTTTTTTTGGTATGCACAACTATTTAGTTAGTAAATTTTCATTATGTCTTATTCCTAGTGTTGTCAATTGCAATTGTAGGTGCCAAAGAGGTTGATGAGCAAGATGACATATTTGTTTTGGTAGCTCCTCAGAATGCTGTTGGCAATTGTATTATTGATGTAAGGAACTTGAGAGCAAATCTTCTTGCTAAATTTGGAAGATTGCGTCCATGCAACATGCTTCATATGTACTGTTCTGCATTTATTAGCCTTGAGGTTTGATTTGCAGGACCTAAAAGCCGATGACGAGCGCAATTGGGATGGCTGTTTCCTATCAATCCTAGGCAAAGGTTTAGTTCCTTTATACGTCAGTGATGTGTTTAGGATGTTGTGTCTTATAAATGTATCAGTCTAACTGCATGCTGAACAGTTATTGATTTGTTATAAATTTATTAGCACACTAATTGAAGAAAAATTCTGATACCGAATTTTTGTTGACTGGATAAATTTGTATGGTGTAATTAAAGGATTTGGGAGATGTTGGTGTCTTCATGTGTTTATATTAGTCTTGTATTATTGGAATGATGTGGATGGTAATGGTGGTGCGGGGAAGAGGGGAGGGGCGCGCCCGGGGCGGGCCGCCAGAGGAGGCCGGGAAGGCCGGGGAAGGAGGTAAAAAGAGTTTGTAAGATTTAAATTTTTTCTTATTTGGATGAGGTGGTGGGGGACGGTGCTTGTGAGCTGGTCTGTGATATTGTAGCCTCACATGTGGGCTTATGTTGAAACATTGACTCTCTAAATGTTCATTACTATTGTAATACTGCTATCTTCATTTTATATAGATGCAAATCTTATGAGAGGGCCAAAAAGAAGCTGACCATAATGGAGGCTCCTAATATCAAGATATTAGCACTGAAGAGATTTCGGGTAATTCTAATGATATTTTCCTTGAGGATAATATTTTGTTTTACAGTATTGCCAATTCATGTTGTTCTGTTTACCCATTGATGCTTTTACAGTCAACATTTGGGAAGCTCAATAAGCCAATTTGATTTCCAGAGATCCTGGACTTGACACCTTTTATTAGTGGAACCAGTGATAAATCACCTATATATAGGCTCCATGGAGTGGTGGTCCACTTGGACATCATGAATGAATCCTTTTCTGGTCACTATGTGTGCTATGTTAAGAACATCCAAAACAAGTGGTTTGAGATTGATGACAGTATTGTAAGTTCTCAAATTACATTAGCTTGCATTTCTTAAACAAGTTTTAAACGTGATGCAGCTTTTAGTTTTTTAAGGGGTGGGTCCTTTGAATTGTAACATTGTTCTCCTACCTCCCACTTACTTTTGTAAGGCTTTTTGTTTGGCATTTTGAGTTTGTTGCTTTAGTTCACCCTCTAATTGTCTCTCATTTTTGGGATTGTAGAAAGAGTTGTTGCATTTGGGTGAGGACGACTATGAAGCTATGTTGTATTGCTTGTGGTTTCTAGCTGATGTTTAACTGTGATCATCAGTTGCAATTGTTTTTTACCAGCATTTGTTCAGTAGAAGAAAAATTAAAAAATTTGTTTTGGAGAATGCAGTTAAGTTTTGAATTACTTATGAATGAAGGAAAATTATGGTTTATGAATTTATGGTTTACCTGTATACATGCAGATAGAAGCAGAATTAGAGAACTGGGTGGAGAGAATGTAGTTTTATCTTTTCTCCCACCTTTAGAAGAATAAAGCATTGGCATTTCAGCTATCATTAGAATTTGAAAGGTAACTCTTGGTTTCAAACATAAATTTCTGATGAATGACAGAAAATTGTGGTTTACCTGTATACATGCACAGATAGAAGCAGAATTAGAGAACTAGGTGGAGAGAATGTAGTTTTATCTTTTCTCCCACCTTTAGAAGAATAAAGCATTGGCATTTCAGCTATCATTAGAATTTGAAAGGTAACTCTTGGTTTCAAGCATAAATTTCTGTAGAATCTTTTGAAAAATACTTTCTTGGGGTAAACTCATAGTTATCCCCCTATGTTTGGGCAAAAATAATCAAGTTGTTAACCTCTTAATTTTTCATCAACAATTTAGGGGACCCATAAATTCAAAAACTTATCAAAATAATTCCCGGTCTAAATTAGGGTTAAAATCAACTAAAATTTTATAAAAAAATTAAAAATTAATTTGGCGTCGTCCGGGGGCGGGTCCCTCTCCGTCCGCTGGTGCGCGCTTCCTTCGGTTTTGGCCCGTTCTGGGTCTCCCTTGTTCGCCTTGCCCACTCCCGTCGCCTTGCTTTTTGCCCCCCGTCCCGGCCTTCCCTATGCGTTTTCCCCCTCCTTTCTTTGCTCCGCCCGCCCTTCTCCCGCCCCTCTTCCTCTCTTTGCCTCTGCTTCTGATCCTGCCGTCCCCCCTTGGGGGGGGCGCTCGTTTCTGCCTTGCTGCCCGCCTTGCGCTCTCGTTGGTTGTTTTTTGGGCTCTTGGCGTCCCCGCTTGGGCCCTCCTTTCCGCGCTTGGCCTTGTTCTGTTCCTGTGTCTCTCCTCTCTTTTTGCTTTTTTCTTTTTTTTTTTTTTTTTTTTCTCCGCCTCTCCTCTTGTTTGCTTGTTTCTTGGCTCTTGCGCCCCCGCCCCTGGCCGTTTTTTGGCTCCCCCTTCCGCCTTTTTCCCCCCCCCGGTGGTTGGCCTACGTCGGTCCCCCCACGTGGCTCCTTCCCCGGGTCTCCCCCGCTCGGGGGTCCCCCGCTCCTCTCTGCCCGTCCTCTGCTCTCTGGGCTGCGTCGTTTTCCCCTTGGCTCGCTTTTCGGATTTTCTGTCGTCTTCGTTGACTTGGTTTTGGCCTCTGGCCCGCCCCCACTTTTGCCCGTTTGGCCTCCCTTCTCCGCTTGTCTCGGGGTCTTGTTTTTTTTTCCCCGTCTTCTTCCTCTCCTTGTTCGCCGCGTTCCGTCCGCCGCATCTTATACCGATTCGGGGCCCTCGGGTATCTGCTAGGGCGGCCCCGGAAAATTCACAGAAGAGATGGGTGCTTTCTCTTACGCCTCAGCTGTTATGGGGAATGAATGTGCAGTTCACTGTCCCACTTCGCTGCTGGTGCTCGGCTATTCTCAGTGTGCTCTTTTACCAAAATTCCTGCTGATTCTCGGTGTGCTCTGTTACCAAAGGCCCTGCTGATTCTCGGTGTGCTCCTTCTGTCACTTTTTTTTGTGGCTTTTTGCTTTTCCTCTACTGAGATAGGATGTCCAAATTACCTTCCACTCAGCAGCTGAATCGGCAACAAGTCTGCTGCAGCTCAAGCATCCTCCAAATCAAATGCAGCTCTAGAACCTTCGGCCATCATCTCTTTTGTCTCTCTTTGATTGTTATCTTTCGGGCATTTCTCTTCTATCTCTCTCCTGAGTCAACTTCTTGCAGAGTGCGTGGTGGATTTCTTGTATCAACACAGTGCCATCTTGATCTACGCATATGATCCTGTAGTGCACACTAAGGTCTGATAGTCACTCTTCTTTTGGTCTCGATAATTGTTAGGAATTTGTAGCACAGACTGGTTCGTTGGTATTTATTCATTTGTGATAAATCCTTGTAGAGATTATTTGCCATGGTTATTGTTTAGTTATTGGTAATTTATTAATAGAGTTAAGTATATCGCTACTATAAGTTGCGTTGAATTAAAATGATATTTAATTTTTGTGTGAGTAATAAAATAAGTATTTAAAGGTTATTAAGATTTTTGTAAGCACATTTTTTTATATAATTTCTTCCCTCATCCAATTTTTTGTAACCAATCCACAATTGCTCGGAAGTATAATTGTAGACTTAAAGAAAGTTAAATTGGGTACATCGGTAATGAGTACAATAGTGATTTTCATGTAATGATACAGTTGTTAGTTTAAATTAATTAGAATATAGAAATATTGTAGCCTCCTAAATATCAGTTTTCTGTTTCTATAACTCTCCATATTTGTCTTAATCACTCGATGAACTCTGATACATTGCCTTACTTTACCTATAAATTTTATTTTTCGACTGCATAGATAAATTAAATCACATATATATTACTTGTCCTCTCTGCGTATCTCTTAAGCTGCGTCCTTGGCCAAAAACACACTTAAAAGATTTGTAAAGTCTCTAATTTCTGGTGTTATTCTCGACTGCGCACAATCCTTGTGTCTACGATTCTGTATATTGTAAAATTAGCGTGTACTATCGATATACAGTCTCGTTCTGTCTCTCATCTCAATATTAGATTTACAATCGACAGATGACACTACAATACTTGTCTCAAACCTACGTTTTCATTTTTATATTTTCACACTACTCGCATATTTTTTTTATTACGTATACCTATGTGGTCTAACCTCTATATACTCTATGCACTCCCTTATACTTCCTCTCTCATTTTCTTTTTCTTCTTTCAACATTCATCACACGATTAGCGTTGCACTTACTTCTACACCTCTTTTTTCCTTCCTCCTATATATTTTCTTTTCTATTGACGTACTATCTATGCTTGCGCACATCTCTACCTCTATCTCATTCCTCTCAGTTTCTACAATAATATGTTTCCTTTCTTCTCGTCTTTAATATTTTATATCATTCACACACCTGTCTCTTGTATTTCTTAGTGTCTTTAGCCTTTAATTTAGAGTGCATCAATAAGTTTTCTTGCTTTTTTAATTTCTGTAAATTTCTTTAAATTACAATTTCGTTCTACTCAATATTATTGTTTCTCTATTTTTTTATTGAGTGGTCTGTGGTTTCTTCACTTCTCTCTTAACTCTCGTCAAGATCTTAGCAGTCGCTTCTCACTAATCACACGCTCATGATTTCATTATTTATCCACTCCAATATTTTCTCGTTTGTCCAAAAAACGCAGAACTCATTGTGTTTCTCTCTACTCGCTATTCAATCTTTGATTCTTACATCCTCTCGTCGCGCGTTCCATCACTACTTCTTTCGCCTGTGTCCAGTCTCTTACTGACTTCTAATGGTCACTCCATCCATGAAACATATATTAGTCGTTTCCTTAATCTCTCTTATCTCGTTTCTTGCTTTCAATGAAAACTAAGTGCGCCTCTTATTTTTAACTTATATTGCTCGAATCTTTATCCTTACTGTCCCTATATTTCTGTATCTTATTCATTTTGATGCATCCGCGGACCTACCCTTGTTCCTAGTTTAGGGAGGGGGGTCTCATTTCTTTGTTATCTTTATCAATGATTATTCTCATTACACATGACTTTATCTTTTACATGATCGATATGACATGATATTGTATACTAGTGTTTCTTCGCTTTTTGGACATATTTCCGAATACAGAATCGACGTAAACTCTGAATGCGCTCTTCTCTGCACTTTTCTAATTACAATTTAATAATTATTTTCGTTCAATAAGATGCTATGGAAGTATCACCATTACGCTCAATTTACTGTTTTCTTATATTATGTTTCATAGATGAGTATGGCAATTTTGTCTCATTAATCACTTGTCCTGTATATCACTTTCCCAGAATGAGCAATGAGAATGTAAGCATTTCCACTCACCATTCTCAATGCATGTCACAGTATCGTTACTTTTTAATCTATCCCAATTCTCCTCGTAAATTTGATTGGAATGGGAGAATTATTTGCCTCTTACTAGAATTGAGAGCTAGTGTCTATTCATCCATTAAATCGGGTTCTTATCCATCTATCCTTCGAATAACTAGTTATCTCTGTATGAGTATTCCTTCATAGTGGTAAAGTATTCTTTGGAGATAATATATTTTCATGCTTTCTTTGAAAATGTGGTTTTTTGGTTATTTTGCTTGCTTTTGTATAATAGACCTATGAAAATCGGTTATCAACGCTTCAAAACTTTATAAGGACCTCGTTAATCCAGTAATGTCTATCGTATTTAACTTGGTTAATTGGCTGTCATAGAAAGTGACTATCGTGCATAAAGGGCTCTATTCGAGAAGTGCCTTATAGGCACTCTCATCACTCTGAAGAACTTAAAGCACTTCAGTACTTTGTCATTTGCCCGCCTCATGTGTTAGTCTCTATGGTAAGCAAAGTTACTAATTCTTTACGCAGTTCATGAGTCGCCGTCAATTCCCAGACACTTCTTCATCTTTCTCTCCAGTTTTTACTGACTTTAGTATAGACATTTCTTTAGATTTTGACGTAGATCAAAGTAAGCGGGATTTTTTTATTGCTAAATTAAGCTGTAACTTATGGGCATACGGCTTCTGGGTCGTCTTCAATGGAGGTCTAAGACTTCATAGCCTATCCGCATCAAGCACCCGGGAGTTCCATACACACGAAATAAAGGCTTTACTCTACTTGTAATTTATCTTGAATCCGATGAATTTCATTACTTGTGAAAATTTAGCGCCTTCTCGCTAATCCCTCAATTTTCTTGAATCGTTATTCATGTCTTTGATGCATGGTGACCTGAATCACTCTTGTTCCTAGTTTAGGGAGGGGGGTCTCATTTCTTTGTTATCTTTATCAATGATTATTCTCATTACACTCTCACTCAGATGCCTTGAACCAATCTATCACTGCATATAGTTCCTCGCACATGCTAATTTGAGAAAAATATAGGCATAGTATGTCTGACTGGAATCTCTAAGATCGCATGGCTCTTCTTACAAAACCTTATAATCGTTGGACTTGGTACGTTCATAAATGCTCCCAGGATTTATGTCTACTAAATAGATAAAGATGGCGTGTACAAGAGTCATTAGACACAAGCTGATGAGCCAGTGATACAATACAAACGTTGCTGATGCATTCGTGCATATTGGGTTAATACTTACCAGCGATGATGTGATAAATTTGTTCTCGTCTATGATGACCGACCTGATATTTGCACTACTGTCTTACCTATTCTGGACTTGTATGTAAACATCTGCTTGTATCTCGTAGCTATCGCATTCACCATTTTCAACTCCAAATGGGAGCCCTAATCCGAATGGATGCTGAAGTCACAAATGGCGATCGTCCTTTAAGTGGTATGTTGGCATTTGATTTAGATACAGTTCAATTTTAAATTCTAAAGCCTCCCTCAAGGTTTTCGAGCACTCATCACTTAGAAGGTCTCTTGCACGCTCTTACGTAACGGCTCTTAACGCCTTAGTACTGATTACGACTGAGATCTCATCACTGTACTTGAGATTTTTGCCAAGTTCAAGTCTCGGACAATGGATTGGCTCACGCAAATGGTTTCATTCCAGTCGGCACTATATGTCCTGACTGCTTGTTTGTAATAGATAAGTTATTCTTCTCATCTCATATAACCACTGTATTCTTTTTTCGATCCTTTTGACAGTTACGTGTCTGTGAGGAGAATGAGATTATTACGGACGATAGCACTCATTTACTCGGCATTTAGGCTACTGTTCATTTCATCAGCCTACCCGCTCCATGACATTCGGGATGCAGTTCCCTTGTAGATTTCGACCAAAGCTACTTTGTGGTTCTCTTATATGTTACTTGCTTCATGAGGAACATTGCTTGAGGTGTATTCATCATTGTTTTATCATGGAGATTATGATATCATCTTCATTGGGTAATGCCCCAGTATCTAATAAAGTATGCATCTGATGCTCTTAATGTTCTTTTCTCTCTGTGTTGTGGGAAACATAGGAATTTTCAGTAAGACTTATTTTTGATAGGGCCTCTTTATTGTGGAGCGCAACTTGTTGTCTTTAAGTATTACTACTGATCACCAACGAAGGGGCACTCTCATTGAAGTGAGCAGTGACCCAATATCTTAAAAACGCTTCCATGATTTCTCAATTCGCACACTCGCGTAAATTGAAGTCGGTTTACGTCTCATGGCGTATATCTGAGAACGGGGGTGTTTGTAAACAAAAGGGTTTATCGATGTTTTTATATAAGATCCTAAAAACTCAAGATCCATTCACACGTCGTACTTCGTTTTGTATCCCTCGAATAATTGTTTTAAGTAGTTTTGGTAACCTACAACCTATGCTTCTCGTTGTCAGCTCACGATTAAGCGCACACAAGCTATGTTCTCATTCCCCAGACACTTTTCTCGCTCTACTCTCTTCTCAATCTTTCTCAATGCTCTCAGTTTCTTTCATGGACTTTAGTATAGAACATATGTCTTTAGACTTCTGATGTAGAGTCGATATGCTCAAAAGAGAGTATCGTGCACACCTTTAGAGAGTGACAACTACCCATCTGCCTGTTTTCCTATGGGCTTATTTTCTCGAGTCTAGAATACTTGCCATACATCTCCTCATTGGAAAGCTTCATACAGCATACTCTGATGTGGATTGGGCGAACCCGAATTCCCCACTAATCGTTGCTTTTCAAGGGACTAATATTGTTTCTTTCTCGGCACATCTCTTATCTCGTGGAAAAGCAAGAAACAAACCATTGTCTCTCGTTCTAGTATGGAAGTTGAATTCATAGCGCTCTCGAGCATCGAGTATCGTATCCTGACCTTTCCATCTCGAATACTAGTATATTGTCATTATGATCTTCGAGTAGAGAGCCTCTCACATCTAATTCTTGAGAGATATACCAATTGTCTTATATTCGCGAGAGTGATTATTGCCTATACTTGATCTTCATGATGATAGTTCTGAGCCTCTGCAATTTTATCAACGAAGCTAGTTCTGACCATATTTGTGATAATAAAGCTAATTGTTCTGGAGAAGCAAAACAGTACATGCGAGCCTCCAACAGGGATTCAGCTCTTCAACACAAACTCAAATACTCAGTTGAGTGAGCTTTGTGTTTGACATATAATTATATGGCGTCCAGGCAATAAAGCTCATATAAGTAAGGGAAATTCACGAGTGAGTGATATCGTTACAGATTAAGAACACAAGCTGATGACGTCAGAGTTTGATCACCTAACAAAAGCTCTGAGTTTTTGTGCATAGGGAATTTATTCAAGGAATTATGGTATTGACTAATGAGACGCAGACATTTTGCACAAAGTCTAGTTTTTGCTCTACTCTCTTTCGTGTAGATATCTTAATACACACTGGTTGCTAGTTGGGGCACAGCCATTCACCAGTGGAGGCCCTATTTTTTCCAAATGGATTGAAGGAATGCATTTCCTAATGGTGTCCTTTAAGAAACAATAGGAAATTCAGAGTCCTATTCTCATCAAGGCCTCTCTCAATGGATGGTTTTGAGCACTCTCATCCCATCCTTCACGAAGCGTTTGCACCGGTCGCCTATACGTTAAGGCTCTTAAAACAACGGCTTTTCAAGACGCTCACTCCACTCGGTTACCCATGTGGTTTACACCAAGCCTTCGAGTCTAATCATATGATCGGCTTCAAGCAAAGGGTTTATTCTAAGTTGGTTAAACCTTCCCAGTCGACATGTATGATTCTGCCTTGTTTATCATGTCATAATTCAAATAATGTATTGTTTTTGGGATTTCTCTACCTCTTGTTGTGTTTTGATGTGAGACAGTGGTTATTGGACGAGGGGCGAGTGAATATCTTTCTGGGATTTTAGAGAGGCACTCAGCTGTCCATAGAGTTCGCTCCGTTTAGCTTAGCGAAGTTTGTGTTGGAGTAGCAAATGAAAAGATTATGGAGTGAGGTTCTCTAAGTCTAATTGACTTGGGCTGTTCTTTGAGAGTGTCATCATCGTTCAGATGATATTATCTTTTTCCCCAAGCTAAAGTATAGCATCATAAGAGCTCACTACTTTGTCTTGTGGTCGGATCTGGACGCAAATCCGCCACAACAGTAAGATTATCTGATAGCGCCTTCTTGGAGAAAGCGAATTAAGTCATAACTTCTTCCGACGCACGAGGGGCTCACTCTTTAGTAATATGATCGTGCCGCTACTAATTTACTGTGACAAAGTAGAAACGTGGTTTTGGTAGTTTCATTCTATTAGATAGAGGAACGGTGACTCATAAGTCCTTGATATTTTCTATTATGTAGTCACCAAAAAGTTGGTCAGCTAGTTTATGCTCATTCCCAAGTTCGCTCTACTCTCACTTATGCTACTGCGTTCTCGTGCGAATTCTTCGAGGTATGTTCGAAGGGGACTTTATTGTTTTCATAGGGCTCTTATTTTTCTCTCTGCTCTCAACTTGCTCAATGTGGATCTTCAGGCATACTCTGATGCTGATTGGGCGAACGATCCCAACCCTTTCTCACTAATATAATCGTAAAGATGAGGAGCTTTCACGACATAGACTATTGTTTCTTGCTCGACAACATCTTTCTTATTGCTTCGTGGTGAAATAAGCAAGGAAATCACAAAAACCTATTGAGTCTCCTCAGTTCTACGTATGGGAAGTCTCTGAAATATCTAATAAATAGCGTTGCCGCTGATACTACCAATCTAGAGAAACACTCTGTGGTTTCTGGTGGTATTGCGCTCAAAGATATGGGTGTTCCTTTTGAGAATGATATTCTTCCTCTTCATTGCGACACACCACGTAATTGCCTGATTTCCACACGATTGCCCACAATGAATGTTTTTCACATGAGCGTACAATAACATATTGAGATCGACCTCTTTGTCATTTTTCAAGTTCATAGACATCAACTCATCAAACAAGATATCTCTTCGAGATTACATCAATGTTGCTTCTTCACTAACGGATTGAAAGAGGACATATGTTGAATTATCTTCACCAAGGCTCACAATGGCCAAGCTGGGAGCGGTCATTAAGATTTAGTTGGTATAATATACTCAAGTTAGCATCTTGGCTCACCCAAAGCCATTCCCTTGAGTTTTGATAGGGGTGGGGGGTGTTAGTACCTAATCTGTAAGTGCTCTAGTATTGCTTCACCTGACCGTGTTTGGGGTTGGAAAAGAGATCATAAAAAAATATCAAATTTAACGTATATTTCTTCGCTATCTTCCCTGAAATCAGGTAAGGTATATATTTTTGTCCAAATCAAGTAGAAAGATATCCCTAACGAGATTTGGTGATCAAAAAATTTTATTAATGCTAGATTGAATTATGGTATTTACACCAATAACCTGTTAATAGTTTACCTTTAATCTATTCACACTTGCCCATATAAGGGAATGACCAATTTCATTGTACAGTTTAACACATACAACACCTGCAATATAACACAAGAATTTTCTCTCTATCATCTCTGTCATCACTTTTTTATGCAGCAGCCTAGTCGCCTTAAAAGTGCCAGGATTAACGCGAAATGTAGAAAGGTCACATTAATACGGAGAGATTATCGAGAACAACTTTGTTATAATAGCTTGCTGATCTGAATTCAGGAGGTTATTGTAGTAAAAGTCAGAATCACATAAAAATTTTCCTCAAAACTTTATGACCTGAAGCCTGACTCTCCTGATATCATTTAAAAAAAACAATGAAATAAATGATTTATTTAAAAAATTAGAAGTACAAGTTCATAAAGCTGCTAACGTTTTTCAAAATTATATACCGACACAAAATTCCGTAACTTAACAAGAATCACATAAAAGGATTACACCCCAAACAACCAGAAAAAAGTTATATTAAATACTCTACTGTAAATCATCTTTAACCTCTTTGTCATATATTATAAACTCTCTAAATACAACACAAAAAAACCACCCCTTCCAATACACTGCGCATTAACTAGCCTGCTCCCATCTCATCTCTCTCTAACACACCCACTCTCTTCGAACACCCTCTCCACTCTCTCGAAGAATTGTTCGGTGGCTACGAGATAATGCGTCTGTTCGCCTCATCAATCTGATCTCCCCTTGGCCTCAGTCTCAAATTATTTGGAGGCTAATTACTGGGGTCAACATAATGCAAACAAGTAGTCACATAATTTCGGGTCTGAAGGCTAAAAGTTTGTTTTGGCCCACTTGTGAGTTGTAAAAACCTAACAAAGAGGCTAAAAAGAGCTCTAGATTTGTCTTCGTAAGGGCGTAAAATGTTTGTTTGGCCCATACTAAAATATCTTATAGAAAAAGATATTCTTTGAAGTTTGAATCTTGATTTTTAATTCGTTTAGTTGCCTTTTGAATATTTGACTCTTGCCTCTCTGTTTGTTTATCTAATTCTGTATTTTACTTTCTTTTGACTTTGTTGTTTTTAGTGGAGTCAGGAGTGGAGGTCGGCTACTATTGTCTTTGTTTGCTGCTTTGTTCGAGATTCAGATACCCCTTTTTGTCTGAGGTTTGGAAATTGGTTTCCTTAAATTATCTTCCTTATCTGTATCTTATTGACCTGTTGTGTATGGGACTTTTGGATGTATTGATTTTTTTGGTCTTCATTCTTTGTAGGACCCATGAACATTGGTGCAATGATTTCTAGTTTTGTACTTTTGTTTATTTCAAGTTTTAAATGTTCTATTATTTGTTTCGATCTCCAAGACCAGTATATAAAAATCTTTTAATTTGCACATATGTGGTCCCTGGATGTTATTAAATGTCTTGTACTTTGCATATATGTGGTCTCCCTATTTGATTAATATGCTGGCCCTAACGAATAAAAAGTTATATGATCTTTTAATTTGTTTAAAGATACTCATATGTATTATAAAATTTTCAATTTTATGTTAACAAAAGAAACTACTATTGCTTTTATGTGATGAGTTCTTTTGATTTTTTTATAGATGGGCCCAAATCATCCTATGGCAATAGATGATGAGATGGCTGAGGAATTTCTTGGTGACAAAAACCAAACACCAGTCCTATTTCCAATCTAAATGCCACATTGCCTCTAAATTTTGATGCAACATCCAAGCCTACCGAAAGGCAAGGTATACTGCTGGTCGTCCTCCACTTAGTCACTGGAGATATGAAGTCATTTGGAGATATGAAACTATTTGAAGGTATAGATTCTACAAAGGGTATAGATTTTGACCCTAAAGCTTAGTGTAATTATTGCATGAAACATTTGAATTGTCATGCTAAAAAGCAAGGTACTTCATCCTTGCTCTATCATATGAAAAAATGTAGGTCCCTCAAGGCTAAAGGAGGCTGAGTTGGATAAAACACAGTCACATTTAGGTTATTCAACAAAAAAGAATGGGGAAGCTAGTGCTACGGAGAAGTCAATGTCACTTGCTAGGTATAGTGAGAAAAGGTTAGAGAGGCAATTTTGAGGATGGATCATAATGGATGAATTACCTTTTCGTTTATGGAGGGTTATGGGTTTAGAAATTTTAGGAATGTTGTTGAGCTGAGATTCCCAAATCCCTTCTCTCATAATTGTCATGAGAGATTTTATGAAACTCTACTTGGGTGAAAAGGAGAAGTTGAAGGTAATGTTTGTCAATGCTAATCGAAGGGTTTGCCTTACAACTTATACACGGACTTTAGTGCAAAACTTAAATTATATGTGCATAACTGTTCATTTCATTGATAATAATTGGATCATGCATAAAAGAGTTATATACTTTTTTAAGGTGCCTAAAAAAGAAATGACAATTGGAAGGGCAATTGAGTCTTGTATGCTTGATTGGGGAATTTACAAGATTTTTACTATCACTATAGACAATGCCACCGCTAATTATAGTGTTGTAGAATATTTGAAAAGGAGAAGCAAGGATAGGGTGGGTACTATATTAGAAAATGAGTTTATGCATGTTAGGTGTTGTGTCCATATTTTAAACCTCATTATTAGAGAGGGTCTAACATATGTGAATGATTCAATTACAGGGGTTAGAAATGCGGTGAAGTATGTGAAATCCTCCCCTCAAGACTTGAAAAGTTTAAGTCGTGTGCAGAAACACAAAAAATTCCTGATAAGGGTCTTCTTGTTGTTGATGTTTCCAACAAGGTGGAACTCAACCTATTTGATGTTAGATGTGGTGAAAAATTTCAAAGTGCCTTTGAATTGATGCAAGAAGATGATGGTCAGTTTGCTGTTAGTTTGAGTGAGGGGCCTCCTTCCTATAAGGATTGGGATAATATTTGTGCTTTTGTGAAGTTTTTACGAATCTTTTATGAAGTGAGATTGCGTATATCTAGTTGTTCGTTTTCTACTTCAAATCTATATTTTTGAGAGTTGACAAATGTCTACTCTCATTTGTAAGAATATTGTGATAGTGATGATTTTGTTGTGAGTAGTATGGCTGCAAAAATGAAGTTGAAATACCCCAATATATTGGGGAGATTTTGAGAATATTAACATGATAGTTTTTGTTGCTATTGTGCTGGACTTGCGTTACAAGTTGGATGCTTTGGACTTTTGGTTCAAAGAGATTATAGGCATAGAGAAAGCAGTTGGGCTTATTGAAAAGCTTAGAGAAGTTCTTGATCGCTTGTATCATCAATATCTAGATCTATTGGATTTTCACAAGGGGAGCTTGAATCAAGTGGTGATGGAATTGGAAGTAGCCAAAGTTGTACAGTTATAGAAGAGAATTCTAATCAAAGGAGTCTCTTGAGCTTCATGTATAGATTGCACCAATATCGGGCAACAAGGTGGTGGAGAATACCAATTAGAATTAGATCAGTATCTTTTGGAAGATGTTGAAGCTGCAAATCCAAATTTTAATATTCTAATGCAGTGGAAAGTGAATTCCACTAAATATCCAGTCCTTGGGCAAATAACACAAGATGTATTGGTAATTCTATCTCTATTGTTGCCTCTGAATCAACTTTTAGTACTGGTGGACGCGTGTTAGATCCATTTCGAAGTTCTTTGGCTCCACACACAATTGAAGCTCTCATTTTGTACTCAAAATTGGTTCAAATCTTCGGTTGCTACTTTTGATGCTCAACAAGATATAGTAGAAGATGCTGAAAGTTACCAAGTTGATTCATGTTTCTTATTTTGATTTGTTGCTTAATATTTTATATCAACGTAAAATAAACATAACCTTTCATTTCTTGCCTATTCTAACTTGTCTTATTCTTCAATTTATTGTAGAGCTAACTTCTAAGAATATTTTGCTTACTGTTGACTAAGCGGATGATGGTTGTTGGCTTTTTGAAATGGTGAGTTTTTATGCTCTGTTTGTGTTTTTGATTTGTTGATTACAGCAGAATATTTTGATATGTTGATTACCACTGAATAAGTAAATTTTGCTCGTGTTTTTGTTATTTTCCTTGCTTAGGTGGTGCTGGTTTTTTGCTGTGGAGTTTTGGCTAGCAACTTAGTGTTGAATTTTTCTTATTTGTAGAGCTAACTTCGAATGATGGTTGTTGGCTTTTTGAAGTAGTGAGTTTTTACTTTCTGATTGTGTTTTTTATTTGTTGCTCACTGTTGAATATTTTGATTTGTTTCTTACCGCTGACTAAGTAAATTATGCTTGTGTTTTTGCTATTTTACTTGCATAGGTGGTGCTTTTTTTGTTGTGAACTTTTGGCCAGTAACAAATGCTTTCTTTAGTGTTTACAAGGTGGGTTTTTATTTTTCTAACAAAGGGTTGAACTATGTGTTCTTTTATTATTCTAACCAAGGGTTAACATTTTTGTTCTTTGATGCTTACTAGGTAAGTAGGACTATTAGTATTGGACCACAATAAAGTTGACATGGATAAGAAAAAGGCATTCATTTTTTGAAGCTGAAATGGAAGACAGATGAGAGAGATTTATTTTCTTGCTTTGAACTTCTATTCGGTTTATAGTTTAGTGCTTCCATAACTTTGTAAACTTGGTTTTTAATTTTTTAGAATGTTACTTTGAAAACTAGTGTAGTTTTGGAGATATGGAGATAGAATGTTTCAGTTTCACTAAATAATTCTAAGCAGTAGTATTTTTAATGAGCACCCAGAAATCTTAAAAAACTTGGCCCAAAAAGCTATATGAAAAAGTAAGATAACTGCCTAATTGGTCCAAGAAGGGACCAATTCGGCTAGAAAATAAATTTAAGCCCATTTTTTGGCCCAATCGAATTCTGAATCGAGTTATCAAGTCTGGCCGGACAATATGCATTGTCGGAATGTGGGTTGGCTCGAAAAATATGCACTTGTCGGAATACAGGTAAGCTCGAAAATACTTATTTTCGGATGGAAATCGGAACAACAAAAAATATTCTGTACAGAGTCGGGTCGGAAATACTTATTTTCGGATGCACCCATTCTGGAAACGGAGTGGTTTATTTTGTACATTCTTACTAAGTGCACACTTGGACATGGCCAAGCCTTAGTAAGGAAGAATTCTACCATAGTATTGGCTTAGTTTGGTTGATCCAGAAACTAGGTAGCAACTGCACAACCTTGTCACAGGGGTAAACGTGACCCACAGTTATTGCCAAAGGGATTTTCTATAGTATTATGTAGATAAAACTGTTTTGATTTTCTATTGTATTATGTTATATAAATAAAGCTATTTTTATTGATAAAGATGTTTTATTGAAATTGCAAAAACAACTTTCAACAGTTTAGAAAAGATTATAAATATTTTGTCTCTTACTGTTACAATTTGGCTCATGGGATACATACTAGCATAATGATTTTACTTACTAAGATGCTATTGTTTTCTTTATTTTCAAATGTTGATCAGGAGCATGTTGATAGTTAGGATTAGATGGCATGTGGGCGGGTAGCTGAGGATTATTAGAATAAATGTTTGACTCTAGTATGAGTCTAATCATGTTTAGATTTGTCTTTGTCTTTTGAAAGAGTTTTTAAGTTTTATTAAGAGAGATTTATTGAAGTTTTTTAAATAAAGTTTATTCCATATTTTTTTTAGATATGTTTTTAAAATCAAAAGTCTAATTGTTTATAGTTAGTAAGTCACCCTTTAACCTTGGAGGTTTGAGGCGTCACAGTTTGGTATCAGAGCAACCGGGTTATTAGGTTCTGTAGACTATAAAAGAGAAATAGGATTGGATTGAGAGTTTTGAGGATAGGAACGGGTAGACTAGGTTGTTTGTTATTTGTTTGAAATTGTTTGTTACATTTTTTTAAAAATTATATTTTGATACGAAATTCTAGTTAATATTTTAGGATGGCCCTACGTCGTAACTATCGGAATCTGAATAATCTGAATAACGGTGAAAACTCGGGTCAGACTGGAGAGGACAATGTGGAAGCCAACTTGAATCACTGCTGGAGTGATACATGAGGTACCACAACTGGTTATGATGGAGATTGCTCAGAATGCTGAGGGTAGGAACCGATGTGTTAATGTAGAAGGTTGTACGTTTGAGCAATTCAGCTGCTTGCACCCCTACATTTGAAGGAAATGCAGACTCAGTTGCTGCAGAGAATTGGGTTTAGGAGATTGAAGAGATGTTGTGTCTTCAAAGGTGCACTGATGAGCAGAATGTTCTTTTTATTGCATTTAAATTAACTGGTGAGGCAAAACGTTGGTGGAATTCAAGAAAATTGCTTTTGGAGCAGGAGCCTAGGGGAGCAGCTATTATGTGGGAAAAGTTTGAGGAAGTGTTCTTCCAGCGTTATTTTTCCAAATCAACAAGGGAAGCTAAGGCAAGAGAATTTGCTAATCTGAATCAAGGTTCATTGACGGTCCAACAATATGCATCTAAGTTTGTGGAACTCTCTCGCTTTGCACTATACCTGATTCCAAATGAAGAAAAGAAGTCTCAGAAATTTGAAGATGGCCTTAACTCAAGGATTTATGATAGGGTCGTTGGGTTTGAAGTGAAGAATTTTAGCGAGCTCGTTAATAAGGCGACGATTATAGAGGGAAGTCTAAAGAGAAGTACAAAAGCTTATGAACAGATGAAGAGATCTGCACCACAAGGTTCCAATCGCGGTAGTAATCAAGGTTTCTAGAAGAAGAGGTAGACTAGCAGCAACTTAGGACAAGCAGGGACAAGCTCAAAGGAATAGAAATAATTAAGGGAATCAACAGGGAGGTCCTTATGGGAAATGCAATTGGATGCATAGAGGTGAATGCTGGATTGGAATGAATGTATGCTACCGATGTGGTCAGGAAGGTCATTTTGCGCATGAATGTTCGAGTGGAAGAAAAAGAATGACAACACCAACCAGCAAAGCACTAACAATAAAGCTCACAAAGGAGGTGGTCATAGGAATACAGCTTAGCTGTGTTTATGCACTTGCTCCGGGAGATGTGGAGGACACTAATGTTATAACAAATACAATCCCTCTCTTTTCTAAGAAGGCAAATATTCTATTTGACTCTGGGGTGACCCACTCTTTTATGGCTATTAGTTATCTTAGAACATGTGGAGTTGAGACTCAACTATTAGAGAAAAATTTGGCAGTAGCTACTCGTCAGGGAGTTCTATCTTATGTAAGAAGGTGATTAGAGGTTGTCCAATAAATATAGACAAAAGAGTGCTTCCAACAGATCTAGTTGTATTGAACATGCATGGATTTGATGTTATCCTAGGGATGGATTGGCTAGCATCTAATTATCCGAGTATTGATTGTCGAAGTAAGGAAGTTATTTTTAGACCCCCAGAAAACCCAGAATTTAAATTTATTGGATCGTGTGTGCATTTTCTCCCGCCAGTAATGTCAGTCATCCAAGCAAGAAGGCTACTTTGTGAAGGATGTCAAGGTTATTTAACTTTTGTAGTGGAAGCACCAAAGAAGGAGATGAGTTTAGAATAGATTCCAGTCGTGAAGGAATTTCGTGATGTTTTTCCTGAAGATTTCAATGCATTGCCCCTAGATCGTGAGATCGAATTTTCTATTGATCTACTCCCTGGAATAACACTAGTTTCTAAGGCACCTTATAGGATGGCACCGTTGGAGTTGTTGGAACTTAAGGAGCAACTACAAGAACTGTTAGACAAGGGTTTCATAAGACCCAGAATATCACCTTGGGGAGCACCGGTTTTATTTGTGAAGAAAAAGGATGGATCATTATGGATGTTCATTGATTACCGAGAACTTAATTGAGTCACGATTAAGAATAGATATCCATTGCCACACATCGATGATCTTTTTGATCAGTTATAGGGAGCTCAAGTCTTTTCTAAAATTGATCTTCGTTCGGGTTATCACTAGTTGAAGATTAAGGCAGAGGATATTCCGAAAACTGCATTTCGAACTCGGTATGGTCATTATAAGTTTTTAGTGATGCCATTCGGATTGACAAATGCACAACTGCATTCATGGATATGATGAATAGAGTTTTTCATGAGTATTTAGATAAGTTTGTTGTGGTCTTCATCAATGACATCCTAATCCATTTGAAGACTCAGAAGGAGCATGAGAATCATTTGAGGTTAGCATTGCAAGTATTAAGAGAGAAGAAGTTGTATGCTAAACTCAAAAAGTGCGAGTTTTGGTTGGAGGAAATCGCATTCTTGGGTCATCTCGTCTCGAAGGAGGGCATTTCTGTAGATCCAAGTAAAGTGGAGGTAGTTGTGAATTGGCCAACACCAACCACGTTCACAAAGTAAGGAGCTTTTCTAGGTCTTGCAGGATATTATCAGAGATTTGTAAAGGGTTTTTCGAAGATACTAGTTTCATTGACCGTACTAACATGGAAGAATATTAAGTTTGAGTGGACAGAGGCTTGTGAATAGAGCTTTCAAGAATTGAAGCGAAGACTTGTAACTGCACCAGTGTTAACTATTCCATCTCGAAGTGGAGGCTTTGTGATTTTCAATGACGAATCATAGAAGGATTTGGTTGTGTGTTGATGCAGAATGGAAACATTGTTGCGTATGCATCTCGATAGCTGAAGGGTTATGAGAAGAATTTCCTGCCCATGATTGGAATTAGCAGCAATAGTTTTTGCTTTGAAGATTTGGAGGCATTATCTCTATGGAGAGCAGTGTGAGATATTTACTGATCACAAGAGCCTTAAGAATTTGTTTACTTAGAAACAGTTGAATATGAGGCAAAGAAGATGGTTGGAACTAATCAGATTATGACTGTACAATTAGTTACCCCCGGGAAAGGCTAATATAGTAGCAAACGCATTGAGTAGAAAATCATCTGGAGTTTCAATGTCCACTTTGATTAGTCAGCATCATATTAGGATGGACCTAAAGAGCTCAAGGATTGAGGTTGTTGAAGATGATCATAGAGTTTTTTTGGCAAGTATGGTGATTCAATCAATTTTGGTGGAAAGAATTACAGAAGCTCAGTTACTAGATGCAGGATTGATGAAGCTCATAACGAAGGTCCGAAATGGGTCAAAGTCAGAATTCAACATATCAGAGGATGGGATATTAAGATATCAAAATCGTCTGTGTGTGCCTAATGATGAGAATATTAAGAGGGTTATTTTGGAAGAAGCTCATCGCTCTCTTTACACTATTCATCCAAGGAGCACTAAAATGTATCGGGATTTGAGGGAGTCTTTTTTGTGGAACAATATGAAGTGGGAGATTAC
>CM025853.1:593691-702457 GCA_003952965.2 Morella rubra | reverse complement strand
TGACGAAGAATTCAGAAGAAAATGTTGTTTGTTATAATGAGGAAAATGAGTCACCCATCGACGTGTCGGACGGACTTAAATGTTGTTTGCTTTGCTTAAGCCAGCTGCCAGGAAAATGAAATTTAGACGTAAAGACATCATAACACAACAGTACTACTGAATCTAGACCAATCTCAACTATGTAACGCCCACTGCGAGGATCCACAAGATGCAACGCGACAGGTCTAAAAGTTCACTTGGAAGTTGGACCTGCTAATTCCCTATCATGGTTTATTCTGTTTGAAAACTAGCCCTTGCTCAGGCTCTCTCTATCACCTATTTGCATCTTCGTCATGAGATAGGGATTGTCCTGTAGTGTCTTTTGGATGCAGGAAACAGCCTTTCACCAACAGAGACTTACTAATCAGACTTCCAAAATGGGAATTTGCTATAAGTAGATGGCAGTCGGTCCTTAGTAGGAAATATCAACTAGTTTTATTTTCATGGCATCCACTATTCTCTTCCTCCTCGTGTTAATGTCTGTTTATTTACGTCTGTACTGTTCTAGCGCCCAAACTTGGATTAAAATCGGCTTAGTCGAGCCTTGTGGTAGTTTCTCCTCCATTCCCAACATAGATCCTACATTGTTTACACATCTCATATGCGTCTTTGTTTCAACTCCCCCACCTACCAGATTTCCCTCACCTCAACCAATGAACAAAACTTGTCCAGCTTCATAAAACCGTCAAAAGCAGGAACCCATCAGTTGTCACACTTCTATCAATCTGTAATGTACAACCAACGCTTCAGCGTTTTCTTCAATGCTCAAACAATCTTCTTACAGAAAATCCTTCATGAAATCCTCAATCAAGATAGCAAGAAAGTATGGGTTTCAAGGAATAGACTTATGCTGGCTTAGGCTTTACACAGTCTCAGACGTGACCAACGCGGCAGTTGTTTTAGATGAGTGGCGAGCCGAAGTGGACTCTGAATCAAGAAATTCGAGCCGTGCGCAATTGATATTGTCAATGCCCCTTTATTACTCGCCAAACTATTGAATTAGGGAGCGTATTTCCCGTTGAATCGATACGCAGAAATGTGGACTGGGGACTCCTTTGTACATTTGACTATCATACTCAGACACGGGAGAATATCACACGCGCTAATGCTGCTTTATATGATCCAGCAAGCGATGTTAATACAGATCATGGTGTCAGAGAGTGGTTGGCTAGAGGATTCCCTGCAAACAAGCTGGTTTTAGGTTTGCCTTACTATGGCTACGTTTGGCAACTCGAGAATCCTGCAGATAATTATATTGGTGCACCATCCTTGGGGCTTATGTATCCTGGGTTACAGTCAGCTCAAGTCAGCCATCCGATCTTATGGCGCTAAAACAATATTCAATGCTACTTATATTGTGAATCACTGCGTCCTTCAATCGACTTGGGTTGATTTTGATGATGTGGAAGCTATTAGAATTAAGATTGCTTATGCAAAGGAGAAGAAGCTACGTGGTTATTTTGTGCATCCTGTAAACAATGACGAGAATTGGGTGCTTTCTCGCGCTGCAGGTACCATTTGAGATTCATATGGCTTTTTCCCCCTTGTCTATCATATCATACACAAGTCAATAAACTCAAAGTTTGGATCCTTCTACTTTCAAAGATGTTTTATGACAAAACAATTAGGTGCAGAGATTTGGGCCCAACATTAAACGTGGAAGATTTTATTAAGGAAATTCAAGGTTTAAATATACTTTTCGCACTTTATATACAGACTACTAATTCCATTACATTTTTTCCTCAACTATCAACGGTTTACGGCTTTAATTTGGACAAAATGCTATTTTGGTTAATTGAAAATAACGATTTTACCCTCATAAGTTTTTTATAATTATAATTTGTATGGGATAAAGTCATCATTTCACAAAACAAAATGTCAATTTTCATCATAATTAACGATCGGGAACGTAAAGTGTATGATAATTGAAAGGTGAAATACAATAAAATTGTTTATCTAAGGTGAAAAAATCATAAACCTAAATAGTCGAGAGACAAAAATGTGTTTTTTTTAAATTAAATCATATGCAATGGCATAAAATCTATGGATTTGGCATGTTGAGTCAAATAAACCATCCATATGCACATGGTATCCTAGTTCTCAACCTTCATTTAATTAAGTAGCTTATTCGTACTTTTTCATCAAGAAGTGTGCTTTCACTATCCTATATTATCAGTTTTGACATAATGCACTCTCCTATGATCAATTTCAAATATTTTACACCCTCCATTGATTATAGGAGTTCGAGATATTGTACCTTTGACATATTATGCCCTCATACTATCAATTGTAGATATTTTGCACCCTCCTTTAAATTGGATGAAAATTAAGTTTCATTACTCTAAAAAAAACGATAATGCCACTGATGACATAATGAATTATCCAAAATAATCTTGATCGAATGTGCAACTAGCAAAGTGGGTCAAATACGTTACCATTATTTTGGATTATTTAACATAAACATTTGACAGAGCGTGAAAAGTGTATAAGATTGCTAATTGAGGATGCAACTTGTCAAAGTTTGTAGTTAAATATGGTGCAATGTGTTAAAGTCCATATAATTGATTTATGAAAAGTGTATTTATTATAAGGTTTTGTAATGAGACTTCAAAACTTTGCATATATTATTGATAATGGAACATTTTGAAAAAAGGCTCCAATAAAGCAAAGGGGAAATTTTCTTTTCTTTGCATCTTTTCTTAGATTGCATAGTTACGCATATCAAGAACTCAAGTAGTCCGGATGGTTGTCTGACAGACACAAAAACGTGCTTGGCAGCATGTATCCAGTAAAGGTAGTATGAGCCATCCTCAACTTTTCTCAATGCAATGTTGAAGAAATTTTAATAGAAGGCCTACATGCAAATTTTTTCAATTTGATTTCTGGATAGCATCGACGACAGCTCAAGTGCAAGAAAGAGGTTCCCGAACACAAGCCACAAGTGGAAGAAAGAGGTCTCAAACACAAGCCAAAGTTATCCAAGGTTTTTATTCTTCCAGTAGCTTTGATCATTATCCTTCTAGCCATCATGATCACTTACAAACATGGCAGAGTACTAAGGGTAAAATGTAAGTGTAAGCTTTTGCCATTAACGGCATAGGAATGGAACTTGTCCATTTGTTAATACGACAATAAGATATCAAGTTCTTTAGTTTTACGTTGGGTTATAGGCATGATTTTTTTCCGCAAAAGAGGACTATCCGGACCCGTTGCCAATGCATCACCTGCTGAAAATCTTGGCAGCAATGTTCCTAATCTGCAAGTGTTCAGCTTTTCCAGCATAAGCGGCTACAAATGACTTCTCAAGTGAAAACGAGCTTGGAAAGGGTGGTTTTGGCCCTGTTTACAAGGTAATGTTTTGTCTCCCACTCAATTTTTCATCTGAAGGGACTAGAATATTAGGAAACTTCTAAGAAATGATTAAAACATGGTAAAATGTAGCTTATCTGGAGAACAGAACAGAGGTTAACTTAGAAGGGACTGGTGGTCAACTAACTGCTAAAGTGAGTTTACACACTATTCCATCTGATCAGCTCAGTTCAATTGTCTAAACCAAGAGCTCAGCTGATGGCTGTCCACAAAGTTAAAGAAACAAGATTTTGTGCGAGTGTAAACTTAGTAATCTAGGCATGAGTGGTACTAATTACAGTTGCATTTGCAGAATGTGGTTTCATATCAGTTGTAGTGCTGGAGTAGCAGACAATCCTAACAGTTAGTTTCTATGTTTCCAGGGTAAGTTGCCAAGAGGAGAGCATATAGCAGTGAAGAGACTTTCAAAAACTTCTACTCAAGGACACGAAGAGTTCACAAATGAGGTTACTCTTACCGCAAGGCTTCAACATAGGAATCTAGTTAGAGTTCTGGGATATTGCATAGAAAGGGAGGAAAAGATGTTGATCTATGAGTACATGGCGAACAGAAGCTTGGATTTCCACCTCTTTGGTAGGCAATATATGTGCAGTTCCTTTTGTGTTTCTGTGAAGTTTAGCTTTGTATCTTATGAGCCAAACTGGGTCTAAATTATACAAAACAATCATCCTGATTTGAAGTTATTATTATTCAATCCTGAGAACATTAGTGATCAGAAATACAAGCATTGGGCATAGAAAGCCATGATATCTTGCTTGAGTGGATTTCATGTGTTGGAGTATTATTAGCAGGGAAGCAACCCAATTTGTAGCAACTTACAGCTTTTATCTTCTGCAGATCCAAACAAACGGAATATCATAGATTGGGGAAAACTTGTTAACATCATTGAAGGGGTTATTCAGGGGCTTCTATATCTTCAGGAATACTCAAATTTAACTATAATTCACCGAGATCTCAAGGCGAGCAACATTCTGCTTGACAAGGACATGAACCCTAAGATATCAGATTTCGGAATGGCTAAACTTTTTGGAAAGGATGAACATGAAGCAAATACAGACAGGATTGTTGGAACATAGTAAGTACTCAGCTTGTGTGTGATTTCTTGCATTTGTTTTCATTAATAAGTTTGACCTTTGTGACATATGCAATGCAGTGGCTATGTTCCTCCAGAATACGTTAGAAGAGGTATATACTCCATGAAGTATGATGTCTATAGCTTTGGGGTTCTACTTCTTCAAATCATAAGTGGCAAGAGGAACGGATGTCACTACGGCGCCAATGAAAATTTGAGCCTTCTAGACTATGTGCGTAAATTCATTTAACTTCGCAGAGATAACTTTTCTGCAACTAAAACTTTTGCATTTGAATTAAAGATGGGCAACATCAAATTATTTCAGGCATACGAGCTGTGGAAAGAGGGTGGAGGCATGCAGTTTATTGATCCATCGCTCAATGATTCCTCTTCGCCTTGCAAACTCTTGAGATGCTTACAAGTAGCTCTGTTATGCGTCCAAGAAATCCGGTGGATAGACCAACAATGTTGGGAATTTATTCGATGCTCAGAAATGATACTGAGCCTATTGCTACCCCTAAGAGGCCAGCTTTTTCAACGAGAAGTGATGAAAATGTGGGGAGTAAGCAAGGAAGTTCTTCAGTCAGCAGAACACTAATTACAGAAATACTACCACGATGACCAGGTCTCTTTTGCGGAGATGTTTTATTAAGGAGAACCTTTTTCTATTTTATTTTGTAGAACATTGTTGTGTTTTTAACTTGCCTCTGGACAGATGTTTTAATATCTCATAACAGAGTCGGCATTATGGTAAGATGCATACGAGTGGCTATGTAATGTTCTTATGTGTGCATTATACAGAGCAGGGTCCTTTGTGGAAGAATAGGATGATGCAGCTTAATTAATGCAGGAAAGGAGCTGAAACAGCAGATCGAAATGCGTGTTTGTTCTGTGTAAGAAGGAAGACTGCCCAAAATAAGCCAAAAACTGAACATACATGTTAGAGTAGTGTGTATATGTCCTCAATCCGCTTTAAATATAATATTATATTTACATATATATATATTGAGATATCTTCAAAAATTGCGATTTTTTTTTAGTTGACATGTAAGTTTCTTGACCCATTCAGTCAAATATTAAACCTTTCACGATATTATTTTACAATTTATATAATCAGCAGGAAACTATAGAGTTTAATAAAATTAAAACCTCTAGTGCTAGAATATCTCACCTACAGCTTGGTTAATCAGTTTTCTTATCCCCTAAATGTTAAGATACTGGCCAGGATGGATTTTGGGGAAGCAATAATTATCGAGCAAGTTGTAAAAAAAAGGTTGTAATTTTTGACCATTTTAGATACCGTTAAACTTCCAATCACCATTAATTCTCTCTGCTACAGATCTGACCCCAACAGCCAATGAGGGCAGCAGTCAATTGGGTTATCCATTATATATTATATCCGCAGAAACGTATCCTGCAGAATTAATGTGCGCACCTTGACATGGCCTTGCCTAAATGGAAGCTTCCACTTGGATTTTTAGTGCCAGATTCCACTTTTGTCTTCACTGTCGAAGCATTTTTCACAAGCATACATCAGTGCCGGACAACCAAAAAAACCCCACCCAAATAAGAGCGAGTCTACGCACTCTTCTATGCAGTCAGTAGTGCTATCGTTGCGTTGGTACTCTACTTCCTTCCAATATCAATGTCTTTAGCCCCCACACGTTTCAAGAGGACGAATATTCTTTCAACAGATGCCATGGACAAACTCAGATGGAAAGCTACCTCAGTAAATTGGCTAAGAATATTATTTATACCGCAGATTTTGGAGAATTGTCCAAACCTAATACAATTACCTCTTCAACTTTACATAAGCAAACAGTCATACCAGGGAAGATTGGCGCTGAAGTGAATCCTTCAATTCCAAAAACTAAAATCCAGAAAGATGCTGAAGTGAACCCAGCTCACCAACAAGCACCAGAAAGAGTTAGTTCACCAAGATGACCGACAAACATGACAGATATCACACATTCACAGATCGCAAAGTATAAAAACAACCAGCAAAAAAATCACACATTCACAGATCGCAAAGTATAAAAACAAACAGTAAAAGAGTCAGAATCACATATCATAATTTTCAAGCCCTAAATCCTAATCACATTCACAGATCACATATTCACAATCAACAATTAAAAAATTTCAATTTTCAAAATTCAAACTCTAAATCCTAATCACATTATCAAATCAGAGATAACTCATACCAAATTCACAAATTACAATCAACAAGCTATTAGAATTTAGAGAGAGGCTGAGAGAGGGATACCTGCACGAGAACGGAGCACGGAGCACGGCAATCGACGGTGGCACTGGGCGGTTGAGAGAGAGAGATCCCGAGAGAGAGAAAGAGAGGTTGAGCCGCTGAGAGGGAGTGAGCTGAGAGGGAGAGGCGGAGGGAAGGGGTCGTGTGAGAAGGCTGAGGGGGGTTTAAATTTTTTTTTTTTTTTTTTTTAAGCATAGGTGAAACGACACCATGTTCACCCTCTGTTAATTAAAAAATAAAAAATAAAAAACAGGCTGGGCTCTGTCTTTGGGCGGGTCAAGGGGGGAGGGCTTAGGCATTTGGGTAGGCGAGGGGGGGGGGGGGGGGGCAGGCTGAGGCTCTGTCTGGACTTCAATGTCAGTGAGCAACCCCCATTACTCTCTGCATCTCTCAACCGTTGGAGCCTGGGTCTAAGCAGGGAGGGCATGGGCTTAACCCATAAAAAAAAAAATGCACTAATCTTTTAGGAGTAGGGGGGCGGTTGTCCGGCTGTGTCGTACAATGGACTACTTTTCTTCAGCTCCTGTGGGTATTCTTCTATATAATATCTCCCAGTCTTCAAAACAAGTCCACTTGAGACCTTTCCATACAATGGCAAGCCTCAACTTTGCTCACTTCCTCATTATTGCATTCTCCTTGTTCTTCGTGGCTGCTGCTGGAGCTGTCACAGGGCCGGTGGTCAAAGCGGGTTACCATCCTTCAGGGGCGTTAGATTAATAATTTCCCACCTTCAGCAATAACATCATTGTTCACCAATATCATATATGCTTTTCTTGTGCCCAACAATGTTACCTTTAAACTCGACATTTCGAATTCAACTTGTAAATGTTAGATACTGGAGGACGGATTTTGGGGAAGCCATAACAATGGAGCAAGTTGTAATTTTTGACTATTTTAGATACCGTTTAACTTCCAATCACCATTATTTCTACTTTGATACAAATCTGACCCCATCTGCCAATTAGGGCAGCAGTCGATTCGGTTATCCATTGTAAAATATATCCAGCACATGGCCTTTCCTAAATGGAAGCTTCCGCCTGCATTTTTAGTGCCTGCAGCTTCCACCTGTCTCTTCAGTATACAAGCATTTTTCACAAGCATACATCAATGCCACCCAAATAAAGAGCGAGTCTACGCACTCTTCTTTGCAGTCAGCAGTGCTATCATTGTCTTTAGCCCACCACATGTTTCATGAGGACGAATATTCTTTCAACAGATGCCATGGACAAACTAAAATGGAAAGCTGCCTCAGTAAAATGGCTAAGAATATTATTTATACTGCAGATTGTGGAGAATTGCCCAAACCCGATACAACTACGTCTTAACTTTAACAATCTAATTTATACCCAATTATGTGGAAAATACTTAAAGGGGGTGAATAGGTTTTTTAAAAAATTTCTACAACCCTCAGACAATGAATACTGAAATACGAAAACAATATTCAGCCCTTTAAGAAAATCTATTCTATATGGCAATGAATAAAATCAATTTTTAACATAATCCAATATATTCAGATGGTCTCAGAAGTTTTCAAATGACAAGAAAACACGCTGAACAACAGAACACGATACAAATACTTCTGCTGTAAAATGCCTTGTGATGTTCCAATAATCTATTTAAAATTCTGCAATACACTACCAGATGACAAATTCTTCACAGGTATATCAGCAAGATTTATACTATCTAAACACAACACGATGAGAACAGAACACACTTCTTACCCAGATCTACCTTTTACCTTGAATCTCCTTGCAACAAGAATGACAATCCACCAATGATTGAGAATCTTGAATATAAACAAGAACGATTGGCAAATAACAAGATAGATCTAAAACAATGAAAACAACACAAATTCAACCACGATTGATACAAGAAATTGTTGACGAAGAGAAACTTCCAAGTAGAACATCTATAGGAAAAAAACTCTTTCGGATCTAGTCCAGCAAACGAATCACTAGAAATCCAATCTCGGTTACACGATGATCTATAAATTCAGCAACCTTGCTAATCTAATATCAATCTCAACCTTACTCAAACGTCCAACTTCTGAATCTGCAACTTGCAGGGGAGAGAAAGTCTTATCCCGATCAGTTTCTTGATTCTTCACAACGGAGCAACCTTCCTACTTGAACTCAAGTGATTGCGCCTTCAACACTGCTGGACCTCAGCGACTTTCGAACTTCAGCAACTCTGAAGCTCTCTTGTTCAATTTAAGGATTGATATTTTGTGATCAAACTCAGAGGATGAACAAAGATCTGATCTCCACGTTCAGATTACTACCCACTCTCAACAGCAACAAGAACAGAAGGTACAAGATCTAGAAAATGGTTTCTTGGAGGCTTTCTTGAATCTCTGCGAAATCTTCAATTAAAATGTACTGCCATATGTGTAAAAGGTTCAGAGAGGCTTTTATATGGTCAAGAGGGTATTTCGAAGTCAAAGGACGCTGGGCATATTAAACGGGTGCACTTTCATTTAAAACAAAATTTCTGTTATTCCTCTGTGCAGTAGACTACTTCGAACTCCCTATCAAACTCTGCACAGCCTTCACACAACCAATAACCATCCTAAATCTTCACCTCTTAAATCTCAAGAATGTTACATATAAAATTGTCACAAACCATGTCAAAACCTAATGGATCTAACAATCTCCCCCTTTGGCATCCTTTGTGACAAAACTACCCAAAAACAAAATATAATAAATTCGGTCGATCACCAAACCAAATTCCTTTACATAGAGACTCAACTCTATGCTAAAACCAAGGTCAAAGGTAATTCTAGAGATTTAACATGCACCTGCAAAATAAAAAAACTAGACAAGAGACAATATCTAGATACAAGTATCTCAGATATTTCTAGTTAACTTGCAGATTATACAATTACTGAAAATAGCTCAAGTGATTAAACATAACCAACAGCAACATGTTTAGTAATACAACAAAACAAAGTAAGGTATTAACTCCCCCTTACTGCAATGGTGCAATACAATATCCAAAATATAGAGAGAACATCTCCCCCTATCAATAGCACCAAATACAGCTAACACATATATCCATGATAACTTCAAGACAATATCCAAAAGATAAACATAGTCATAGTCAACAAAACATACTAACAGAACCAACAAAATATCAGTCAGATCACAAATTCAGATTTCAGATTATCAATATATCACTCCCCCTTTTTGTCATAGGAGGATGCCAATCAGAAAACACATATCAGTTTAATCAAAATATATCTCCAAGATAATATATTCAATTAAGAACAAAACTTAATTCAAAATTACAGACTTGCCACTTAAAGAACATGTGATTGATATATTTTTCAAAAACCATATAGATTTTTTTTAAAAAATTACAGCAGCACTTTATCATTATAAAAATGAAACATCAAACAATATTACATTCGGTCAACAACAACAAAGAATTTAAATATGGTTTTCGGCAAAACAAGGATCAATTAAAGGTATTGGAAACAACATTATTACAAGCTGGTATTGTAATTTCAACCTTAAAAACATTTATGGAAACTACCCGAAATGCATATAATGTAAAGTCCAACAAATTTTGCTTTCTACAAAGATTAGCTAAGCAGGATGTATTTCCATTAAAAATAAATCAAGAATGTAGCATTGAAACCGTGGCCACCATTAATCATACCCATCCAAAATTTTCAACTAAATCATCAAGACATTTAATATTACAATAAAAAATCCAAGCAGTAAGATAAAATTCCATGTATACAAAATAAACAAGCCAATTCATACACCATTATGCAACCCGTGCCTATCAAATAGCATGCCCATTCCAATTTTTAACCACTTTTCACAAGATACATATGGATATATATGGAAATGAGTGTTAAACACTAAATCTATCATTAACAAATTAGATTAATACAAGTATTTCAAGAATCAAGGGTAAAAATCGAAAGGGGAAAATATTCACAAAAATAGAATTTTGAAAAATCTTCATAAATCTTTGATTATTAAGGTTAAAACTAAGAAAAAATGAAGTAGAATAGAATAATAGGAAGTGGGTAGGCAATCCCGTAAGATATTTCAACCCAAGACAACAAAGTCATAAACAATCTCTCCATATTCAAGTTGGTCCACTTATGGGACCACAAATCCATTACCGAATATAAAAAGCCAAAAGAAATAAGTAAAAAGGTGAAGCACCAACCTTTTTGTGAGGAAGGAAGTAATCTGTGAATTTTAAATCATCGAAAGTCAAAGAAACACAAGAGAGTTGCAAGATATGGTATTCGGCTACACTTGGGGTCGACGACAATGGGGCAGTCGGGTGAGAGGATAGATAGTTGTGAAGTAAAAAGTGAATAAGGACTTTCAAACCCTAGATCAAAAGGTCAAAATAAAAAGGAAAAGACAAATTTGTCCTTTATGCTACACGCCTCTTTAAAGAGCTAAGACATCAACACTTAGCTGAATTTCAAGTTAGCCGCAGAACACAGCTAAAATAAAAAATGCTTTGAAGTGAAAACATAAAAGACCATTTCATGTGACTCTTATATCCTCATCACTACCAATCACCATTTCTGCACCTGCAACTTATGAAGAAAACTCTAGAAAACTCTAAGCAGACTACTATCAACAAATAATAACATGTAATTTCAGAATCATCTCAGATTTCAAAAATTAATCTTAATAACATATTAGAATATGACTAAAAATTAAGACTAGAGTATATTCAATCTATTTAATCATGATTAAAATCATATGAATTTTATTGACAAAATATTTCTTGCCTAAAAGGCAATGTGAGCAGCACAGCTTGAAGTTATGTCCTTTTTTCAAATTTGATTTGAAGATTTTCTAGAAGATGATAGTAAACTTTTGGACATATTTTCAACTTGTTTTGCTAATTTACTAACTTGAGTAGATAACAAATTAAAATCAGATACGGAAATCAAACTAGAAGATGATCTAACATTTCTAAAATTCTCATTTGGCAAATTATAACACTTAGGTTTGATGTGACCTATCTTACCACAAAAACGGCACGTAAGAATGAATTTAGTTTTCTTATAATTGAACGAGTTATGGGTTTAGAAGATACAACCTGTTTTGACTTTTTTGTGAAGCCGAAATTTCAGATTGTTTTTCCTTAATCATGGCTGGAACAAATACCGTCTTGTTAGCCTTTTTGACATCATTTGTAGCTGAATAACCCAATCCTCTCTTATCACCAGTTGAGAGTCCAATGTTCAGCATGTTGTCTAGCTTTTTTGTTCCACAAGAGAATTTATTTAGTTGAAATTGGCTTGTTCTAACTCAAGCTCCAACTCTTTTATTTCAGCTTCCAGATCTGCATTTTTCAGACTAAGCATAATAATTTCAGATGTTAGTTAATCATTTTCTAATTTAATGACATTAAACTCTTTAGAAGTTAATCCATGGTTTTTCTTCAACTTTAAACTCTCTTCATATAACTTATCATAGGTAATGCGAAGAGAATCTAAATCATCCGAATCCGAATCTGAATCTAGAAGATCGTCACCTTCAAGATCAAATTCGTCAGTGCTTAAGACAGAAGAATAAAAAGCTAGAAAATTTCCTTTCTTTTTTGTAGAAGTTTCCTTGCTGCAAATTGAGGTGTCTGAATCTGAATTAGTGAGTGAAGCGTTCATAGCTGCTTTTCTTTGCGTCTTCAAATAGGTTGGGCACTTAGATTTGATATGACCATACCCCTTACATGCATGGCATTGAACCCCACTCTCCAATTTCTTCTTAACGTCCTTTTGATCAACATTATCATTTTTATCAAAAGACTTCCAGCTAGGTTTGTTAAAGGGTTTTGTATTGCCCTTTTTATCTTTCCAATTTCTACCCTTTTTAAAGCGGAATGCTTTTCTAAATTTCTTTACAAATAAGGCAATGTCTTCTTCTTCTAGAGACTCGTCATTTGAACTCAAATCTCTATAATCCTTTACAGTTTTTAGCGCAATAGATTTGTCTTTATTTGTAGATGGAAAAGTTAACTCATAGGTTTTGAGAGATCCATTTAACTCATCAACCTTGATATCATCCAAATTTTTACTTTCTTCGATGGCTGTAATCTTAGACTTGAAACGCTCTGGTAATGATCTCAAAATCTTTCGAACTACCTTGGATTCTGGAATCTTTTCACCTAAGCTAAAACTCGCATTCACAATGGCTGTGAGTCTCACATAGAATTCATCAAAGCTTTCATCTTCATTCATACAAATTTCCTGAAACTTTGACACATTTAATTGAAGCTTAGAGTCGCGTACAGCCTTGGTTCCTTCTTGAGTTAGAGCTAAGTTATCCCAAACATCCTTAGCAATTTCACAGTTAGATATGTGCATAAACTCTTCAGGTGAAACACTCATAAAAATAGCATTTATTCCTTTGCTATTTCAACTAGCTAACACTCTTTTAACGGTTGTCCAACTACTCGTATCTTTAACAGTCATAACACCATCTATAGAACTTTCTGGCATAGACTAGCCCTTATCAACTGCTGTTCATACTCTTTCATTAATTGATTTTAAGAAAGCACGCATCTTGACCTTCCAATAGGCATAATTCGAACCATTGAAAAATGGGGGTACAAAAAGAGACATCCCTCTTTCCATTTTGAACAGAGTTAGGTCAAGGAACAAAGTTAGGCTCTGATACCAATTGAACAACCTAATTTAGATCCAACTAAGAGGAAAATACCCAGAGGGGGGTGAATAGGTTTTTTAAAAAATTTCTACAACCCTCAAACAATGAATGCTGAAATACAAAAATAATATTCAGCCCTTTAATAAAATCTGTTTTATATGGCAATGAATGAAATCAATTTTTAACATAATCCCATATATTCAGAAGCTATTTAGATGGTCTTAGAAGTTTTCAAATGAAAAGAAAACATGCTGAACAACAGAACACGATAAATACTTTTGCTGTAAAATGCCTTGTGATGTTGCAATAATCTATTTAAAATTCTGCAATACACTACCAGATGACAAATTCTTCACAGGTATATCAACAAGATTTATAATATCTAAACACAACACGATGAGAGCAGAACACACTTCTTACCCAGATCTACCTTTTACCTTGAATCTTCTTGCAACAAGAATGACAATCCGCAATGATTGAAAATCTTGAACACTTAAACAAGAACGATTAGCAAATAACAAGATAGATCTAAAACAATGACAACAACACAAATTCAACCACGATTGACACAAGAAATTGTTGACGGAGAGAAACTTCCAAGTAGAACATCTACGAGGAAGAACAACTCTTTGGGACCTAGTCCAGCAAAGAATCACTAGAAATTCAATCTCAGTTACACGATAATCTATAAATTCAGCAAACCTTGGTAATCTAATCTCAATCGCAACCTTACTCAAACGAATTCTGAATCTGCAACTTGCAGGGGAGAGGAACTCCTATCCCAATCGGTTTCTTGATTCTTCACAACAGAGCAACCTTCCTACTTGAACTCAAGTGATTTGCCTTCAACACTGCTGGAACTCCAGCGACTTTTGAACTTCAGCAACTCCGAAGCTCTCTTGTTCAATTTAAGGATTGATATTTCGTGATCAAAATGAGAGGATGAACAAAGATTTGATCTCCACATTCAGATTTCTTACCCACTCTTAAGCAACAACAATCAAAATTAGGGTACAAGATCTAGAAAATGGTTTTTTGGAGGCTTTCTTGAATCTCTGCGAAATCTTCAATTAAAACGTATTGTCGTATGTGTAAAAGGTTCAGAGAGGCTTTTATATGGTCGAGGGAGTATTTCGAAGTCAAAGGACGCTGAGCATATTAAACAGGCGCACTTTCATTTAAAATAGAATTTCTGTTATTCCTCTATACAGAAGACTACTTCGAACTCCCCTATCAAACTCTACACAACCTTCACACAGCCAATAACATCCTAAATCTTCACCTCTTAAATCTCAAGAATGTTACAAATAAAATTGTCACAAACCATGCCAAAACTCCGAAGCTCTCATGTTCAATCTTCACCTCTTTTCAAGCCATGCTTTTTAATTCTAGAACACCACTCTCATGAACGAGTCTCAAATGGTGGGTTTCTGGATAAACATATGGGTAAACCTTTGATCTTACCTACTGCTACTCAAACAATCATGTTTCAACTATACTGGTCAATCGATAAGTTTTTTATTAAGGCCTAACTATCTTAGCCTGACCCACTACATGATCATCTCTTACTTTTATCTGGTTACTAAAATCTATTCCTTTCTTCCCATTATTGAATATTTTTCTCCTGGTCCCGAGGTTGAATCGTCTGGTTGATAAACATAACCATCCAAAGTTCCGTCAAGAAGGTATTCTTCTATACAATATCTCCACTCTTCATAATAAGTCCACTTGAGACGTTTCAAACAATGGCAAGCCTCAACTTTGCTCACTTCCTCACTATTGCATTCTCCTTGTACTTCATCACTGCCGCCGGAGCTATCACGGACTCAGGGCCGGTGGTCAAAGTGGCTTATTATCCTTTACGGGCTTTAGATAATTTCCCACCTTCAGCTATAGACACATCATTGTTCACCCATATGATTTATGCTTTTCTTGTGCCCAACAATGTTACCTTTAAGTTCGACATTTCGAATTCAAATGCTTCGATCCTCTCGAACTTCACCACCTCCTTCATCGCAAGACTCCCCACGTGAAGGTTGAGCCAGACCCATTTGTAGCCATGGCCGCCAAGGCCTCTTCTCGTGGAGTGTTCATACGTGAGACCATAGAGGTAGCACGTAGATATGGGTTTGATGGTGTTGACCTTGATTGGGAATTTCCCCAGAACCCAAAGCAGATGGGCGATTTCGGCTTCCTACTAAAAGAGTGGAGCCATGCTATCCAAATGGAGGCTAAGATCACAAAAGGCCTCCTCTATTGCTCACTGTCGTTGTGTACTACTCGGCGAATTTCTTAATATTTGGAGGCCGCCGCTCTTACCTTGATTGCTCCGATCAAGAATAACTTGGACTGGGTCAATGTGATGTGCTACGATTATCACGGATCATGGGACACTTCAAAAACAGGGGCTCATGCTGCACTGTTTGACCCAAACACTAACTTGAGCTCAATCTACGAGCTTAAGTCGTGGCTCAGTGCTGGAGTCTCTGGAAACAAGTTAGTTATGGACTTGCCACTCTATGGGAAAACATGGAAGCTCAAAGACCCAAATGAACATGGAGTTGGAACAGCTGCCATTGGCGTGGGCCCTAGAAATGCGGGTGTGCTGCTCTACTCACAGGTGGTGGAATTTAATAAGAGGAACAATGCCTCCGTAACATATTTCTTGGACACAACATCAGTCTATTCCTATAGCGAGACAACATGGGTTGGGTACGATGATCCACTGACAACAACTATGAAGATTGGGTTTGCTCAGGCACTTGGGCTTCGTGGATATTTTTTATGGGCCCTCAATTATGATTACGAATCGACAGTCAATGCATAAGGTAGCTATTTAGCTTTTAACCAATTAAAATGTAATAATATTTTATTTTTTAACCACTTAAAATGTAATAATATTTTATTGAATTTCTTGACATGTAGCTTCAACATCATGGATCCAAGACGACTGAGAATGGAGCATCGTTATTTTGGCCTGTGGTGTATTCGTGATCATACAGTACTCATGACGTAAACCCCCACCTTCTATCTTCTGTTGAAATAAAACCATGCGTGACACAGGTGTGGTCAGCACAAAAGGTCGAGATTGAAATTAAATTCTGGAATGATTCATGAAGGGTTTCTATTGACCTATGGCCTGTTGGAAAGCTCTATGAATCTAGTTTCCAACGCATCAAACGGCGTACAATTTAGAGTTTTCTAAACGAAGTTATGGTTGAATTACTCCAAGGAGGTCAGGCTGGCAGCTAATTCCGAGGTCCAGCGAATTTTGGATGAGTTTACTATTTGTAGCTTGTTCTTTTGGATTTTCAACATGTCTTTTCATTTTTCTAAGAGTCTTGTATGTCTCAATTAATATTTTGGAAGATGTAATTTTCATTTACTCATGCTTGGAGGGTTGTTCCAAGCTTTGCTATTTAAACCCTTCTCTTGCAGTGGAAAGAAGAGAACAGACAGAAGAGAGATTTTTGAGTGTTTATACACCTTGAGCCTTATACTACTTTGAAGAAGGATTTCTTCTAACAACTCTTATCCTTCGGTGGATTCCGATAGGTGGCGAGTTTCTTACTCTGTATCCCGTGTTAGATTACATTGGGTGGTGATTTTTGTATCCCTTTGTGTTCTACTTGGGTGGTGAGCTTATCTATCCGAGTGTGTGAGTTGAGTTAGTGTGTTCCAGAGTGTTTCTTGACATTCCCACAAACATTCTGAGATACCCATATATTATCCCGACGTCTCATTACTATTCCGAGGTATCTATCTATCCTTAGTTATCATTTCCCGAGGTCCCATTTACTATTTTCGAGGTGTCCATTTCTCTCATTCCAACCATCCCGAGGTGTTCCGAGTTGATTTCGAGTTGTCCTGCGCATTCCTCAGTTAATCTCGGTATCAATGCGTTTCATAGTTTTGTAATTTTAGAAGATATGATTTTGTTGAGTACGGTCATCGTTAATTTTGTATTTTTTTTTTAATGTGTAGCAAAATTGGTATCAATATTTTGTTGAATAAAAATTGGCTAGTTTCCTTGCAGTATCATAAATGAACATTAATCGAGATGTGCCCCCAAGGCGGTGGCTTGGTAGGAAGCCAATTGGAAGCATCACTACGAACGGCTTTTATATTTGTTGGAATCTTAGGCGAGACTTTAAATGAGACCTTTTTATAATAAGATATGAAATATTATATTTAAATATTAATCAATTTTATTTAAAAATCATTTTTTTAACTTTAGAGATGTAACATTATTTATCAAAGGCGTGTTTTTAAGATTTATTAGTATTTCACACTCAATTGATAATGTTTATTTTATTAATTTAATAAATTTTCATTTTGAAAATTTTTTTTTGTTAGAAGCTACTATTACGGTTATTTTCAATAATATTACGCCGTCTAATTATGATGGTCTTCATACTTTGAAGCCTAATACTTTTTGTCATATTACAGTTACCAATTCATTTTTTTTTTACCTTTAAAATTACAATTTTACATTCATAAAATGGTCTGTGAAAAAAAATTGTAGGCAAATAAAATTTTCATTTCATGCCCCAAAATGTTATTTTTCATTTATATTAACGAAAAGTTTTTAATTAATAATGTAAATATCTAAAACTAATAGTTGATGGGTGTAATGTGATAAAAATAATAGATAGGAGTGCAAAGTGTCAAAACACCTTAGTTAGAGGTTGCAAAGTGTATTAATCGCTATTTTATGTTAAAAGAAAATAGAAAAAAATGAGATAACTAGTAGATTTTGTGCTTTTAGGAAAGAAGCTGTTTTTTTTTATGTATTTTTCTATTAATAGACAAAACAACTCATTCATCACAATAAGAACTTTTAAATTTAGTTTTTTTATTTATTAGATGCTTTTTATGCTAGAAAGGTATAAAAAAAAATAATATTAAGTAGTTAAGAAATTAAGTGTAGTTGATGGCTAATAAATCCCTTCAAGTAAGGAGATTCTATATGTTATATTATTTGAATAAAATGATATAAACAACAAGCAAAAAAGTAGGAAGTAAATAACTTGTAAAATTCATATATATAGATATATATATATATAGGAAGCTAATGACCGTAAAATTCATAAATCAAGGCAATTTCACAGGCCATATTTTTTTTAGACAAATCACTAATGAAACCTCAACATAAATGAAAAGATTAGATATTTTAAGTTATAATATTGTTTTATTGATTATAGGTAATATTGTTTGTTGGTTCAAATCCTGACAAACCTCATTATCATTTGGGAGGTTGGACGATGTATATGTATGCCCCACACGCAGCTTGTGGGATTGGACCTGAGACCCAGATCTTAAGAAACTTGAAAAGGTAAATCAGCCATTACGCCTTACCTGCTTACCAACAATTAGTTTGGTAATGAAATAATAATAATAAATAAATAAAGTGGGGCTATGGTCCATTGGGTTTTCTTTTTTAGATTATGCTCCATTGGTTTTGTTAGGTTTTTGTTGTTTTGGCATCATTCCGTGTCAAAATATGTTTTGATCGAGTTGTATTTTTGGTACACACATTTGTTCATGGTCTGTCCTCTTCTTCATTTGTTTCTTTCTCTGATTCAGCGTTCAACAACGAGAGCCTTGAAAATTTCATACAGAGACATCACGTTCGACTAACGCTCGACCGGCGCTCGAGCGTCCTTGAAAATATTCATACAGAGACATCACGTTCGACTAACGCTCGACCAGCGCTTGAGCGTCCTTAAGAATTTTTCATACAGAGACATCACGTTCGACGAGCGCTCGACCTACGCTCGAGCGACTTCCGGCGAATTTCAAAAATTGCTAGATTTTTGGGATTTCCTTGTGGATGATTTTTGAAACCCTACTAGGGTTCGTGAGAGGCCGACTAGAACGTGATATATAGGCTTCCTTTGAGAGTTTTTGCTGCCCCCTTCCTTGAGAGAAAAACCCTAGAAAATTAGTGCTTCAAGATATTGAATTTCTCTCTACTCTTCCTATATACTACTTTGTCCCTTCATAGTGTTGAAGGTGAGTTGAAGAACAAGGGTGTTCGTGAAGATCATTAAGAAGAACCTCAAGGGTTGAGGTGATTGCTGCTTGGAGCAGATCTGAGCAGGGGTGCTTGGATTATTACATCAGGGTTGTCAGAGTCAAGCAACTGGGGTTGCCCGTGTCTGAATCACTGTTGTAAGGATTTCTTCTTAGTGGATTTCAGGTGGCTGCTAGCCCGGAGTGGTTTTTCCTTTGAATGGTTTTTCAAAGGTTTTCCACTTCGTCATCAAATCTCTTGTCTCTTTATGCGTTTGATTAATTTCTTTACAAGTTTATTTATTGATTTGATGATTGTGTTGGTTGATTGATATATCTAGACTGATCAATTTTAGAACTTGTTTTAAAATTGATATTGATTCGTTAATTTACAGATTTCACCTATTCACCCCCTCTAGGTGAAGTTAGGGTCTAAACTAGGTTTTTCAATTGGTATCAGAGCTTAATTTCGGTCCTTGACCCTTAGTCTAGATGGACAAAGTCAGTCTTGTCCGTGCCTCCATATTTTGATGGAAGCAATTATGCCTACTGGAAAGTTCGCATGAGAGCCTTTCTAAAATCCTTGATGAACGTGTCTGGAGAGCTTGTGTTAAAGGGTGGTCTTCACCCATATCTGAGGTTGAAGGTGTTAAAACACCTAAAGATATTAGTACCTGGACTATCAATGAAATCAATGATTGTAATTGGAATAGTAAAGGTTTACATTCTATTTTTATGGCTGTGTCTGCTGATGAATTTAAACGTATATCTATGTGTGAAACATCTAAGGCAGCCTGGGATATTCTGGAAACTACTCATGAGGGGACCAAGACAGTAAAGAATTCAAAACTTCAAATGTTGACCACAAAGTTTGAAGAGATTCGAATGAAAGAAGACGAAACATTTGATGAATTCTATGCTAAGCTGAATGATATAGTTAATTCAAGCTATAATCTGGGAGAAAAGATTCCAGAACATCGAGTAGTCAGGAAAGTAATGAGATCTCTACCTGAAAGATTCAGATCCAAAGTCACTGCAATTGAGGAAAGTAAGGATCTCGACACTGTAAAGATTGAAGAATTGGTAGGTTCTTTGCAGACTTATGAAGTATCATTGCCTCAACCTAAGAAGAACAAGTCCATTGCCTTGAGATCAGTCAAAGAAGAGATCTCTGTTGATTCAGATGAAGAAGTTCTTGATGATGCACAATTGGCTATGTTTGTCAAACAATTCAAGAAATTCTTGAAACCAAGAACTGGTCAGCGATCGTTCAACAGAAATTCTGAAAAGAATCAGGGTAGCTCAAGTGGATTCAAGGACAAAAAGGACAAACACATAACTCCAAGAGTAAAAAACTAAAGTGCTTTGAATGTCAAGGTTTTGGTCATGTCAGGTCAGAATGTCCAACATACCTCAAGTCAAAAGGAAAAGCTATGAATGCTTCATTGAGTGATGATGAGTCAAAAAGCAGTAGTGATGATGAGAATTCTTCCGAAGATGAACAAGTAAATTTCATGGCTTTTGCAACTAGTACTGATGGTTTTGTTTTGCAGGAAATTGATGATGAATTTGAAGATTCAGACGTTGATGGCAATATTGAAGAAAGTCTTCAAGAAGCTTATAATAAATTGTTTGAGGAAAGTCTGAAGCTTCAAAAGACGAACAAATCTTTTCTCAAGAAAATGCATGAAGTGCAAAGTGAAAAAGATGAACTTATGAGTAAGTTTGAAGAAGTCAGTGCAAGAAATGTGGAACTTGAGGCTGAAGTAAAAATACTGAAGTGTGCTCTCGACAAGTCCAATACACAACTTCAACAATTTTCCAGTGGAACAAAGAAGCTTGATCACATATTAAGTCTTGGACTTCCATCTGGAAATAGGAAAGGGAAGTCAAAGTGACTTTTTCTTCATCTAAAGGTTTGTGAGATCAGAAAGTAAGTGGTCAGCTCCACAGGTAAGCAAAGGTAAACAAATTGTTTCTAAATTTACTGATTCTAGGTCACAAAAGAAAAATGCTAGGAATTACACACCACAAAAATTTGTTCCTACATGTCATTTTTGTGGAAAAGTTGGTCACATTAGACCAAGATGTTTTAAATTGCACAGACAAGAGAAATCTTTGAATCAATCTTCGTCTAATGACAGTCATGAGAATTTAGCTTATCAAGTTAAAATTTTAACTGAGCAAACAATGTTATTGAACAAAAAATTTCAGCAATTTTCAAAACAATCACATGTTCAAGAAAAAGTTTGGATCAAGAAAGATGAGGTAAATTGTTTTAATTCGGTTGTAGCTTTTAAATCTCGATGTCTTCGTTGTGGTATTTGGATAGTGCCTGTTCCAGGCATATGTGTGGTGACAAATCCTTGTTCACAACACTTAAAGATCACAAGGCTGGATCTGTGACATTTGGTGATGGTGGTAAAGCACCAATACTTGGAAAAGGTACAGTTGAAGTTGAAGGTATGCCTCCTTTCAAAAATGTTTTGTTTGTTGCTGGATTGAAGGCAAATTTGCTGAGTATTAGTCAAATTTGTGATTCTGGATTTGAAGTCCGCTTTGGTAAGAATTCTTGCTCTGTATTTGATTCTGATGGTGAATGTGTTGTGCAAGGTACTCGCACGTCTGATAACTGCTATGGTATTAGTCCACATACTGAATTGAATGTAGTAGTGCCAACATTGATGAATCTGATTTATGGCATCAAAGACTCGGACATGTGAATTACAGAGATTTGTCTAAAATCTCTAGGAAAGAACTAGTTATAGGATTGCCCAAACTAGATAATGTTAAAAATCGAGTGTGTGGACCGTGTCAACTTGGTAAACAAATAAAATCAGTTCATAAAAGAACTAGTGATGTTATGACTAAGAGACCTCTGGAATTATTACATATGGATCTCATGGGACCATCTAGAACTGAAAGTCTAGGTGGTAAAAAGTACATCATGGTGGTGGTGGATGACTTCTCAAGATTCACTTGGGTGGATCTTCTAAGAGAGAAGTCTGATGCTTTTGAACGAGCTGAAATCTTATTTAAAAGACTAATGAATGAAAAGGGTAATTCCATTATTAGAATCAGGAGTGATCATGGTAAGGAATTTGAAAATTCTAACCTTCTTGATTTTTGTGCAAATGCAGGAGGAGAGTTTTCGTGAACAAAATGAACAAGATGAATTATGGAAAGGTAAGAAACCTACGAAAGCAGTATTGTGATCTGACAAAGAATTTTCTTAGGTTACTCTTCAAACAGTAGAGCCCTTCGTGTGACTCGTATTTACTGTTATGGAGTCCATGAAGAGAATGAATGAAAATGCAGAAGATCTTCTGGTGATCTCAATGAGGGAATGAGATTGAGAAGAAAAGTGTTAAGTAATTTGACTTACACTAGCTATGTTTCTCAAATTGAACCTAAGAAAGTTGAAGAAGCTCTTCAAGATGATTTTTGGATTAATGCTATGCATGAGGAATTAAATCAATTTGTTCGAAATGATGTGTGGTATTTAGTTCCTAGACCTGCAGATACAAATGTTATCGGTACCAAGTGGATCTTCAAAAACAAGACAGATGAGAATGGTACCATCACCGCAACAAGGCAAGGTTAGTTGCTCAAGGATATACACAAGTGGAAGGTATTGATTTCGATGAAACCTTTGCTCCAGTTGCTCGATTAGAGTCAATACGTATTTTACTTGCTATCTCTTGCTTCATGAATTTTAAGTTATATCAGATGGATGTCAAGAGTGCCTTCTTGAATGGTGTTCTTCAAGAAGAGGCATATGTTGAACAACCCAAGGGGTTTGTCGATCCAAAATTTCCCGATCATGTGTATCGCTTGAAGAAAGCTCTTTATGGCCTTAAACAAGCACCTCGAGCTTGGTATGATCGGTTGACGACTTATCTTCTAGATCATGGTTTCTCGAGAGGAGGAGTTGACCGAACACTATTTGTCAAGAACATTGACACAGACATCACTGTAGCTCAAATCTATGTTGATGACATAGTCTTCGGTGCTACTGTTGATAATCTTGCCCATAAATTTGCTGAAGCTATGCAAAGTGAATTTGAAATGAGTATGGTCGGTGAACTAACTTACTTTCTTGGTTTGCAGGTTAAACAACTTAGTGATGGGTTATTTATAACCCAATCAAAGTATGCCAAGAATCTCGTCAAGCGTTTTGGATTGGATAGCAAGAAACATACCCGGACTCCCATGAGCACAAGTGTGAAGATAGCATCAGATTCTTCTGAGAAAAGCGTTGATCAAACTCTCTATAGAAGCATGATAGGTAGTCTTCTCTATTTAACTGCTAGTCGTCCTGATATTTCTTTTAGTGTGGGGGTTTGTGCTAGATTTCAGGCTAATCCTAAAGAATCCCACTTGAGTGCTGTCAAACGTATCATTCGATATGTTAATGGTACTGTAGATTATGGAATCTGGTATTCCAGGGACACTAATATAGACTTAGCCGGTTATTCTGATGCTGACTGGGCTGGTAACGCTGATGATAGAAAAAGCACCTCTGGTGGATGTTTTTACATAGGAACCTGTCTAGTCGCTTGGATGAGTAAGAAACAAAACTCAATTTCTTTATCTACTGCCGAAGCTGAATATATTGCCGCAGGTAGTTGTTGTACTCAATTGATTTGGATGAAACAGATGCTTAAGGACTATGGTATAGAACAAGATTGCATGACAGTGTTCTGTGACAACACTAGTGCGATAAACATATCTAAGAATCCTGTTCAGCACTCTCGAACCAAGCATATCGACATTCGTCATCACTTCATTCGTGATCTTGTGGAATCTCGGACTATTTCCTTAGAACACATTTCTACCGAAAATCAATTGGCAGATATCTTCACCAAACCATTGGATGGACTCAGGTTTGAGTTTCTCAGGAAAGCCATTGGTGTTTGTGCTGTCCCTTGATTTGCATCATAATTTTTTTTTTTTTTTTTGCTATTTGTTATTTGTTTTTTTTTTTTTCTTCTCTTCTTAGTGTTTGTGTCTTTATTTATTATATATAAAAAAAGGAGATTGTGTCGCTCGTTGGTTGGTTTAACTGATTGGTACTATCTTTTGTACTTATTGGACATATAGTCATTTTTCGTGCATGAAACTTTCAATACTCCTTCATCTTGTGTCTGATAAATAATGTTCTTGTCAGTTGTGCTTCTCGTCTCTGGTTGGTCCTAACTGGTATGATTTTTAAAATATTTACTTGACTATATCTATCACAATGCACACTGAACTTATTGGATGATGCTTGACCGCATGTGTGAGATTGTGTGTTGGCAATCACAAGTGAAGGGAACCATGCATATCTGGTTGAATTGACCTCTGACTAGTTGAACCTCCAACAGAAAAAGTCAAAAGAAACAAAAAGAAAAGAAAAGCTCAGAAAAGCAAAAGAACCGCAAGTCAAGAAAAGAACAAAGAAAGTTTGAACTCTTATGTATTGATGTTTCATACTCAGGGGGAGTAAAAATTATTGCAACAAAGTTGCATCTTTAGGTCCTAGTGGCATTGGGTTTGACTTTCGCCTTATGTGTCATGGTTCTCCTTTACCAGTGGTTTCTTTTTGGTATGCCGTGACCACCTCACAAAACTAAGGTCTTAAGCTTCTCTTATTTTGTTGCGGTCTTTCACACACGTGTCGTTTGTATTTTCTAAATCATTGAAGTTTACACTGCTCAGAGACGTGTAGCACCTGCTTGTCTATATTATTTCTCATGATCATAAGATGGTTTAGTATTTATTGTTTCATGTTTTCTGAAAATTACTAAGTCTTTTACAGTATTTTGGTGTGTGCTTTTCTATTTTTCCTTCCTCCGTTTGACTTTCGTTCGATGGTCGCTCGAGCGTACATTTGTTTTATTCCAGAGACTTTTCGTCCGACATTCGCTCGAGAGACGCTCGAGCGCTCTTGTCGATACCTTACAGAGACTTTACGTTTGAGTCTCGTTTGACACGCGCTCGAGCGCTTCTGTCTATTTTTTTAAAAAACCCAAAAGGGGCGGTTTTTTCCTCTTTTCCTCTTTTTTTTTCTCCTTCTCTTTTCCTCTCTTTTTCTTCTCACGCGACTCCTCTCTTCTCCATTCTCGTGTGATTCTTCCCTCTTTCCTAACTTTTTCCGTGGGTTTGCTTCTTCTTCATCAAAAACTCGTTCTCTTCTGTATTCAAGGTAATTTTCTCTTCGTTTTCGTTATTTCTCTGGTTGTACGTTTTGGGGTTTTTGCCTTGGTCTGCGTTTTGTGATTTTGAATCCGTGAGTTTGCGTTTTGTGATTTGTTTTCTGTTCCATTGTTCTTGTTCAATTATTGTTTTGTTATCTTGCTTGTATTTAGGCTTAATCATTCGCATGTGGTGTTCTTTGCCCGTTCACGTTATTTCTGCCTACTACCTGTTTGATAATATGCTCCTGTGTGTTTTTCTTTCTCATTTGTGTTGTTTTTCATGTGATTTTAAGTTTGGTTGTTTGTTTGTTTTCTTCAAAAGATAGTTGTGGTATCACAATTATGAATTTTGCATAATGAGGATTGTTTGCCACATGTTGAATTTGAGTACAATCGAAGTATACATTTTGTATCTAAGTTTTCACCATTTGAAGTTGTTTATGGTTATACTCATTGTTACCTCTGGATTTAAGTTGCTTCTCTCTTGCTTCCTATTTTCTTGTTTTCTTTCTATTTCTGTCATTGTGATGTTTTTGGGTTTGTTATCTTTGTCTTTTTATTTGTTCTTCATCTTATCTAAGTGTTTTTCCTTCTGTCTTGTTGATTATATTTTGTACTCTTGCATTGTCTCTCTTCATTTGCATTCACTATCTCTTCAAGGGCAGTATCTTACACTTTTGGTCTTCTTGATGTTACTCGATTTTGACCGTGTCTTGTGTTTTTATTTCTCAGATGGTGAAGCGTAAGCAACCCGCTGGTAGTTCCTCAAAACCTACTAAAGTGCCTCGTAAGTCTAAACCCCGCCCTTTTGATGCTTCTCGTTTTGTGGATGCTCGTGCTTCCGAGCTTTTTCATTCCACTTTTCACAATCGCAAAGTTATTGTTGAACGTGAGGTTCTCCTTGCTGAGCTTCCTGTTGCGACTGTGTCTTCTTATTTTTCTTCTCGTCATTGGGATCCTTTTCTTCAGGATCTCACTCATCTTGTTCCTCCTGCACTTCTTGTTCGGGAATTTTATTCGAACTTCTTTGACGTTGATGAGGCTTCTCTTAGCTTCTCCGTCTTTATCCGTGGTCAACGTCTTCGGGTTTCTCCCGATGTTATTGCTTCTCTTTTTGGTGTTGTCAGGGTACCTGAACCGGTTTACCCTTATGTTGAGTCTAGTCGTGAGCCTCCTTCTTTTGAAGCCATGTCCCTCCTTCTCTTTGGTCGCCCTTATCCATATGCCGGTGGTACTCTCTACACCTCTGATTTCTCGGCTGAGAATCATGTTGTCAGTCGTATTGCTCTGACAAATCTTTATCCTGTTGCTCACCTTTCGTCTATTTCGCTTACTCGAGTTCATTTTTTATATGCTTTACTAATAGGTGATACCATAGATATATGTTCTGTGATCTGCTCGCATATGATAGAAGTATTTCAGTCCACTTCTAGTAAAGTGGGTCTTTCATATGCTTGTTTGATTCAGCGCTTATATCGTGCCCATAGTATTGCTTTCCCTCCTGACGGTCCTTTTCCTGACACTCTATCGGCTATTGGTGCCACTACTCTTTCATTGAGTCGTGCTCATCTTAAACGCCGTCAGGCGTCTGCTTCCGCCTCTGTTCCTCCCGATGATCCTTCGTCTTCTGTCCCTCCTTCTATTCCGTCCTCTTCAGCCGGTCCTTCTCATTCTCCTCTTCCGACTCCCTTGGATCCTTCCATTGCCGCTTCGTTTTCTCTGATCATGGATCAGCTTGCCATCCTTACCACTCAATCTGTCAACCTTATCCAGATTGTCATGCGTCATCAGCGTCAACTCAAGCGTCACACTCTTACCCTTGCGCGTCATGCTAGGGCGACTGAGCGTAATACCCGAGCTGTCTCTCGCCTGCATCGCTTAATTCGCCCTCTCGTTGGTGATGCTCTGTCGGGAGTCTTCTGCTTCTATGATGCCTGAACTCTCCGGGAACTCTACTGCCATCTGCTTTCCAGCCTGACCAAGAGGTTGCTGACTCTGCTATGTTGGAACTGAGTGCTTTCCCACTCTTCTCCTGCCACTGCTTTCCAGTCCCTCTTCTTCTGCTGCGGTTGACTTGCTTTTGATGCTTCCTCCGCCTTTGGATGACTGACCCTTTGTCCATTCCTGACAAAAAGGGGGAGTAGTTTTAGTTTAGTGTTGGTTGAGTTGTTGAGGGAGTGTTGATATTAGTTGAGGGGGAGTTTACATTTTGTATAGGCTAATTGGAGATTCATTTCATATCTTGTACAGCCTTCTCAGATACTTCAGATACTTGTTGCACGTTTATTTTCCATATTATGCTGATGTTGTCACACTTTTTGATAAATGGAAAATCTCTCATTCAGTTTATATATTCTCTGTGCCTTCTCACTTGGTTTATGGTTTATTGAGATTGTGATTTCAGGCATTTGGTTTATAACTCTTGAACATGTGTCTAGGTCATAGGTGGGTTCAAATTGTAAACAGATCTTTGTCTTGGTGATTGACAAATTTCTATTTTTATTTTCGTTATATTGTTGGTTTTGTCACGGAATTGCCAAAGGGGGAGTTTGTTAGGTTTTTGTTGTTTTGGCATCATTCCGTGTCAAAATATGTCTTGATCGAGTTGTATTTTTGGTATACACATTTGTTCAAGAGTTAGAATCAATGGTCTGTCCAAAGTCTTCTTCATTCAAAGCGTTCAACAAGCGCTCGAGCGTCCTTGAAAATATTCATACAGAGACATCACGTTCGACTAACGCTCGACCGGCGCTCGAGCGTCCTTAAGAATTTTTCATACAGAGACATCACGTTCGACGAGCGCTCGACCTACGCTCGAGCGACTTCCGGCGAATTTCAAAAATTGCTAGATTTTTGGGATTCCCTTGTGGATGATTTTTGAAACCCTACTAGGGTTCGTGAGAGGCCGACTAGAACGTGATATATAGGCTTCCTTTGAGAGTTTTTGCCCCCTTCCTTGAGAGAAAAACCCTAGAAAATTAGTGCTTCAAGATATTGAATTTCTCTCTACTCTTCCTTATATTACTTTGTCCCTTCATAGTGTTGAAGGTGTGTTGAAGAACAAGGGTGTTCGTGAAGATCTTAAGAAGAACCTCAAGGGTTGAGGTGATTGCTGCTTGGAGCAGATCTGAGCAGGGGTGCTTGGATTATTACATCAGGGTTGTCAGAGTCAAGCAACTGGGGTTGCCCGTGTCTGAATCACTGTTGTAAGGATTTCTTCTTAGTGGATTTCAGGTGGCTGCTAGCCCGGAGTGGTTTTTCCTTTGAATGGTTTTTCAAAGGTTTTCCACTTCGTCATCAAATCTCTTGTCTCTTTATGTGTTTGATTAATTTCTTTACAAGTTTATTTATTGATTTGATGATTGTGTTGGTTGATTGATATATCTAGACTGATCAATTTTAGAACTTGTTTTTAAAATTGATATTGATTCGTTAATTTACAGATTTCACCTATTCACCCCTACTAGGTGAAGTTAGGGTCTAAACTAGGTTTGAGTTTGTAGCTCCTGTCTTTTCCACTTTCTAGAACAGTATAATAAGCCATTTTATAACTGTATCAAATGTATAAAATACTTCCCAAAACATTACAATAAGCCATTTCACAACTGTATCAAAGGTATAAAAGATGCACCTATATTGGCATTTGATGGGTCAGTCATCAAAATAAACAATAGAAAAGGAAGAATAAGGATTAAAAATATCATTCATTATATTTTGAAATTCATAGGGTGCATTCTTTAAACCAAAGGGCATAACATTCCATTCAAAATGTCCAACGTGAACAGTAAAAGCAATTTTATACGATCAGTTTCAGCAACCTGAATTTGATAAAAGCCATATTTCATATCAAATTTGGAAAAAACAGTGGAATCATGTAACCTGTTTAACAGGTCTTTTTTGTTAGGGATTGGATATCGAATCCATTGTAAAACTTTATTAAAGGTTTATAATTTATAACAAGTCGTGGAACACCTTGTTCTAATTCAGCTTGACCTTGCACATAGAAAGCAGCATAGCTCCAAGGTGATTTAGATTTTCGAATTAAACCTTTTTGGAGTAAATAGAAATTTCGTTTTTACATAAAGCTAAAAGCTCTTGATTCATCTGAATCGGTCGAGCTTTTGTAGGAATATTTCGTTCAGAAAAATCCTTTTCATAAGGAAGAGTAATGACATGTTTCTTACGATTCCAAAAAGCATTTGGAAGTGAAGAACAAATTTCAGATTCCATTAGTTGAGCAAAGCTTATAATATCCTGTTGGAGAGCAGGATCTTTAAGTTGTTCATCAACTTATTTATAAAGAATTTCATTTTGTAGAGAAGATAAACGTTTCTTTTTACGAAGAATTTTGGTCTGAGTAAGAAAATTAATTTCCTTCTTCACAGACAAATGTTTAAAAAACTGAATATCTCAAGAAAAAGGGGGATAATAAAATCAGAATTGGACATCATGTCCTAGAACACGGGATGTAATGCCTTATTCAGTGACAATAAAAGGGTAAAGTAAAGCAAGAAAGGGATTTCCAAGAATTAATTTAGAGGATAAATTTTTAACTAAAACAAAAGTAGTTTGAAAGCAAAATCCATTATTACAAATATGACATTAGGAATTTTATAATTAATAATCATTTTATAGCTTGGGAAATCCATCAGATACTAGAAGCCGTTTACCATTTTTGGAAGATAATTTTATCTATTAATTGAATAAAAGGTTCTTCAGGAGATGGAGGATCGGGATGTCAGTGACAATAAATTAGCACCAGAGTCAATTTTCAAGGACTCTTTAAGAAAGTAGTTCAGCCCCTAATTACTATGAAATTAAAGGTTCTTCATTATAAAAAGATGGCATCAGAAGACCATGCAGAATAGTGAGGGAGGATTAAGTGTTGCTAGCGGTTGTAGTGATTTTTCAGAGTAAATCTCAGCGATCATGTAAAATTTGATAAATCATTGCGATAAATTCAGCTTGTTTTGTGATTTAGGTTTTAAATAATTTACCTCTTTATTCATCTGAATATAGGAAGTTCTAAGATCTTGTAAAGCAGGATTCGGGTTATCTGAAGTCAGAAGATAAATGAGAGAGGATGGAATATTGATTAAAATAATGAATTGTAATGCCTTCAGACAAATGGGAGAGAAAGGATATTAGTTTAAGCAAACATAAGACCTTTTACAATTAAGATTTGCACCAAAGTCAATTAAAGCGATTGTAGTTAAAGTAAAATCTAATTCAGCATACCTATCATTAATTGAATAAAAGGTTCTTTAAAAAAGATGGATTGTCATTTAAGAAGACAAATCTCAAATTGTTCATTTCTTCTTTAAGAATATGGATTTCATTTTGAAGATCTTGTAAAGTTATAGGTCGGGTATCTGTTGATAAAAAGCGAGCAATAATATTATTATTATTATAATGAATACCATAAGCCTCTTGGGATGGGAGAGAAGAGGAAGCTGTTTTAGCAAACATTTTTTTAATTTTTAAAAGATAAGTTTGTTGTGTTTCAGGGTTAGATATCCATTTGATTGTGTCAAAAAGTAAATTTTCAGTTTCTGTTAAAACAAAAATTTGTTTAGTACAAGTACAATAATTATCTTTACAATTGCAAAGTTTGATCATATCAGATTCAGACGAAGGAGAAGAGGAAGTTGATTGTTTGTTGTCAATTTGATGTATCGAAAAGTCTTCTTCATCTAAGGGAGGAGTAGAATTAAGAAAGATGGAAAAAAAGCTTAACTTTGAGATCTGGAGAAATATCTAATTGTTGGATTTGCTTTTTCGTAAAGCATTTGGAAGCAAAATGGCCAGGTTTGCCACATTTCCAACAAACAACTTTGGTTTTAGTAGAACGTTTAAATGGTTTTTTCTTAGAAGATGGTTTAAAGGAGGATGGGGGTTTATCGGATTTATGGAAAGTATGTTTCTTTTGTTTAAAAGATTTATGAGAAGAATAGTTTGAGTTGCGAGAAAATTTATGAAAGCGTTTCTTTTGTTTGGAAGGAGGAACAAGAGAAGGATAACTGTATTGTTCACAAAAAGATCCCAACTCACGTCGGTTATTTTTCATATCAAATTCTAAAGTCTTTTTTAAACGAAGATCATTACAGATCCAAAGACCATTTTTGTTAATCAAATTAATAATATCACCATAAGTGAGCTTATCATAAGAAATAATGCCATCAGAATTGGCAAGATTAAGATGAACCTTTTGGGAAAAATAATAAGGAAGACTAGCAATAAATTTTTCTTTCCAATAAGACTGGTGATAGTCATCTCGATGTAAAATATTAGAAAGGAAAACATCTTTATAACAACAAAAATCATAAAGAGTAGGACATTTTAAATCAACAAGATTATCTTTATAAGAAGAAGGATCACCAATAAAATTTTTAGTGATACTAAAAAGGAGAGCATTAATAGTATCAGGAATGGGTTGGCCATTATGTAAAAGAAGAGCACCACTAGTATCAGTTCTAAAAGCAGAAGTAATAGCATTTTTATCAGTTTGATGTAAATAATGATCCCACCAGTTTTTTAATTACCCGGTAAAACCTATAATTAAACAATTAACAATTTGATCATCAGTACGATTAGCAGTTTTTAAAATATTGGCATACATAGTCATTTTATGTAAAATGTTAAGAATCTCATATTCAGAAATACCATCTATATTCCATTCATAAAGAAAGTCAGATGCATAAGTAGCTGTAGAACTAAGATGATGTTCTTTAAATTGGAGATCAGGAGGTGTGGGACGAGGATAATAATTACGACAAGTATTTTGCATATATTTATTAGGGATACGAATGGAAGATTTAACAATTTTATTAAATCTTGAATTTGATTTTCTAAATTGGACATATCTGATATGTTGGTTTCTTTATCATTGTCAGAAGCAGGAGAAATGGTATTATTGAGAACATGAAGACTCTTATTTTTGTTGGAATCGAGAGAAATTTTGGAAAGCATATCCTCAATCTTATTGAGGACTTCAAAATCAACGAAAGGTGGTTTAATAAAAGGAGACATCTTTGGTAGTTCATGTGGAACAAAAAGAGGAGTTGATGTAGAAGATGGTGCAATAGTAGGAGGTTTTATCAAATGCTCAATCTGTGTAAGATGAGTTCTAACTTGATGTAAAAAAGTGTAGGTATAATTATTCTATTGAATAATATTATCAAGATTTTTATCACTATTAGATAAACTATTAGTTTTAAAAGGTGTAGCGAAATAATTTTGAAAATTATTACTAAAACTGATAGTATCCAAAGGAGGATAAAATTCAAATATTTTCTTGTGATCGTGAGTGATCCAAGGAATATCTTTTGTTAAAACATTTAACGAGGAAATATTAGTTTCGAACCATGAAAAGAAAGGGATATGTTGTTGATCTCGAATCATATGAGTATAATAAGGGGTGCGTATAAGAGCTTGTACATCAGATGAATATTTATTTAAAAATCAAATACGTTTACAAGAATTATCATCAGATTGAAAATCTTATCGAAGGATATCTTTATTTCAAACAAAATCAGTTTGTAAGACATGGATAGAATGAGAACGTTGAAGGGAAAAAAATTCAGATTGAGTAGGAGAAGTTTTTTTCATTGGGAAGAAGAGGCGGTTCAGATAAATTATCATATAAAGGAAATTAAACCGGTGTTTCAGTTCATGTACTTGTTATTTCAGGTATTCATAAATTACGAGGAATACTGGAAGGAAAAGTAAAAGTACTTGGATGAATGAATTTAAAGCAGATTGAAAATTCCTAGAACTAGAAGTTCGTGAATCAACAGATAATCGTGAATGTGTAGATGATCGATTATTAAGAAAGGATAATGTAACAGATCCATCTGTATGTTGGGTAAAATATTCAATTTGTTTATTTTCTTTTTAGGAGGAGGAACTACTAAAGGAAGTTTCCATTGGTCAGGTAAAATAATATCATCCCATTTTATCATACGAGGGATAGTAATATTGGAAAATTCAGTACTAGTATTTAAAAGTAAATTCATGCTATATTGTTTGACTCAAACACCAACTCGAGCTCAATCTATGGGCTTAAGTCATGGCTCAGGGTTGGAGTCCTAAGAAACAAGTTGGTTATGGGCTTGCCACTCTATGGGAAAATATGGAAGCTCAAAGACCCAAACAAACATGGGGTTGGAGCAGCTGCTGTTGACATGGACCCTGGAGATCCTGGCGTGCTGCTCTACTCGCAGGTGGTGGAGTTAAATAAGAGGAACAATGCCACTGTCACATATGACTTGGACACAGCATCGGTCTATTCTTATAGGCGGACAACATGGGCCAGGTAAGATCATTCAGTGTCAACAACGATGAATATTAGGTTTACTCAGGCACTTAGGCTTCATGGGTATTTTTTTCTAGGCCATCAGCTATGATTACGAATGGACAATCAGTTCACAAGGTACTCTCTTCTTTCTTTGTTTTTTATTATAATTTTAGTGCAATTAAAAGTATTAATATTTTGTTGAATTTCTTGACGTGTAGCTTCAAGATCATGGATCCTTGACGAATGAGAATGAAGCATCGTTAATTTGTCCTGTGGTCCATTGGAGATCATTTGCTCATGGAGTAAAACACCCAACGGTCCACCTTCTATTGTCTTTGAAATAAAACCATGAGTTTCATCGTGTGTAATTTTAGAAGATATAATTTTGTTGAAGTATGGTCAGTGGATTTTGTATTCGGCTTTTCCCCCCAATTTGTTGCAAATATGGTATCAAAATCTTGTTCAATACAAATTTACTAGTATCATAAAAGAACATTGGTTCATTTGATTAATATTGAGATGCACCGCCATTCAGGCTTACTAGGAAGTCAGTCGGAAACATCACCATGCGAGTCTGAGTTTGTGAGTTTGAAACAATTGGCAAATCTCACTACCGCTTAGAAGGCCTCATGTCATGTAAGTATAACTGAATTTAAGTGGGTCAGAGCAATGACACCACCAATAAATTCTTTTTTTTTTTAAGTGGCCAGATTAATATGGAGATACTATATTTCAGAAGTCTTTGAAACAATGCTCAAACCATGCAAAATTTCAACAATAGATACGTTAAGATAAACAATGACCCAAAAAAGAGAAGCGCATTTCTTATCATGCGCGTACATAGAAACCCAGAGAACTTGTCAAACTAATTACCTCTGATTATCACGTCCTTGAAGCTGCCAAACACATTGAACGCAGAGTTAGGACTTGGTCTAAACAGTTAAATAACTAAATTTATTGATAAATTACTACAGGAAACAATGCCAAGCCTCTCTAACTTTGCTCACAGCTTCCTCACTACTGCATTCTCCTTGTTCTTCATCATTGTCATCATAAGTGTCACGACCTTAGTGCCAGTAGTCAAAGCAGGTTATTATCCTTATGGGCCGGGTAAGATGATCCCCAGTCAACAACGATGAAGATTGAGTTTGCTCAAGCACTAAAGCTTCGTGTGGTATTTCTTCTGCGCCATATACTATGATTACCAATCGACAGTCAATATCGCTATGATTATGAATGGACAGTTAGTGGACAAGGTACTTTCTTCTTTCTTTGTTTTTTTCTTTCTAGTTTTATTGCCATTTAACTTTTAACCAAATAAAAAGTACTAATAATTTTTTAAAATTTCTTGACATGTAACTTCAAGATCATGGAACCTTGACAACTGAGAATGGAGCATCGATCGTTATTTTGGCCTGTGGTCCATTGGAGATCAAGTACTCATGATGGTGTAAAACCCCCCAAGCACCTTCAATATGCGTTGAAATAAGACCATAAGTTTCATAGTTTTTAATTTTAGAAGATATGATTTTGTTGAAGGTCAGAGTAGATAATGTTTTTTTTTTTAAAAAAAAATATTAGCAACATTGGTATCAATATTTTGCTGAATAAAAATTTACATTTTGTACCTAGTATTAAAAAAAAAACATTGGTTGATTTGCTTAATATTGAGATGTACCGCCAAGACGGTGACTCGCAGAAGCCAATTGAAAGCATCATCATGAGAATTAGAGTTTGTGGATTCAAACCTTGACAAATCTCATAATTATTTGTAAGATCTGACGCGGTCTGTATGTCTGGATTTAAATAGGTCAGAGCAACATTGGTATCAATATTTTGGGTATTCTTGAGTCTACGGATCACCTTGTATTTCGAATTTGAAAGGCTAGTGAAATCTTTCCCTGGCCTACGGCCCGTAGAGTTTTTTTCTCTTGAAATTTATTTCCAAGAGATTTTCTCTTCGTTACCAAAGATCAGTCTCTTTGTGGTGATTGATTTGTTTATTTGTTCTTGATTAAGTGTTGCTAATTGTGAACAACAAGCTGAATGTTCAGGTGTTTTTGGTTTTAAAGAATCTTGGATATAGATTATGAATTACTTGATTTACATTCTGCTTGATCATTTATATTGTTGTAATATTGTGTGTCGAAATTTTTGATCTGATTTTGTGTAGCCTTTGCAGAAACTTTTTGTTAAGTTTAAATAGTTACAAGTAAAAGTTGCAGAACCTATTCACCCCCTTCTAGGTTCAGTTGGTGTTGTATTGAGTCTTAAATCATTTCGTTCAATTAGTATCAGAGCAGATCTCAATTCTTTAGGCTCAAATTAGTAGAGATGGATAAGAGCAATCTCTAAGTGTTCCACCATTTTTCGATGGGTCAAACTATGCTTATTGGAAAGTTAGGATGCGAGCATTCCTAAAATCCTTAAATGAGAGAGTTTGGACAGCTGTGACTAATGGATGGGAAAAACCAACTGTTGCGGTAAATGAGGTCACTAGTGAAAAGAATTCACAACTTTGGAGCACGAGTAAAAGAGAGACAGCAGGCTGGAAAAATAATGATACCGGAGTTAACCGGGGAAAGCGCAGGAAACCTCAGGAGCACCTCGAGATGGTTAGAATGAGAGAAATAGACACCTCAAAAATAGTAATCGGGACCTCGGGGAGTGATAACCCTAGGGAATAGACGCCTCATAATAGTAATGAGACGTCGGGATAATGTATGTGTATATTGAGATGTTTATGGGAATGTTGGGAAAACACTCAGAAACACACTCTAACTCACACACTCGGAAAGATAAGCTCACCACCCAAGTAGAACACAAAGGGATACAGAAATTACCACCCATTGTAATCCAACATGGGATACAAAGAAAGAACTCGCCACCTATCAAAATCCACCTAAGGATAAGAGTTTGTAGAAGAAATCCTTCTTTAAAGTAGCCTAAGGCTCAAGTTGTATAAACACTCAAAATCTCTCACTCCTTTCTACTACTAGATAAAGGTTTAAATAGTAAAGCTTGAAACAACCCTCCAAGCATGAGTAAATGAGAAATACATCTTCCAAAATATTAATTGAGACTTAGGAAACATAAAAGACTCTTAGGGAAATGAAAAGACACTTTGAAAATCCAAAAGAACAATCTAAAAATAGCAAATTCGTCCAAAATTCCCTAGACCTCTGAATTAGTTGCCAGCTGACCTCCTCGGAGTAATTTAACCATAACTTCCTTTAGAAAACTCCAAATTGTATGTCTTTTGATGCGTTAGAAAACCTTAGTAAATCATTCCAGACTTTAATTTCAATCTTGACCTTTTGTGCTGATCACACCTGTGTCAAATAAGGGATTAAATTCATATTTACTAGTGTGTCGACTGAGGAGTTTATAAGAATTTCAAATTGTGAAACAGCAAAAGAAGCTTAGGACATTCTTTGTACAACCCATGAAGGAACCAGGCTGTTAGAGACTTAAAATTGCAAAAGATTATTTCTAAGTTTGAAGAACTTAGAATGAGAGAGGACGAGTGCTTTGATGACTTTTATGGGAAACTCACCAACTTGGTAAATTTGAGTTTTAACTTAGGCGAGAAGATGTCTGAATCCAAAGTAGTTATGAGGTCATTACCGGAGAGATTTAGGCTTAAGGTGACAACTATTGAAGAGAGCAAAATATTGGATTCCATTAAACTAGACGAACTTTTTGGATCTCTTCAGACCTATGAAATGACTCTTCCAGCAACAAAGAAAGGAAAATCTATTGTGTTGAATTCAATAGAAGAAGATTCGGAATCTGAAGATGACATGTTTAATGAAGAAGATATGGCCCTGTTTGTTAAAAAATTTAGGAAAGCATTTGAGTTCAAGAAGGGCAGAAATTGGAAAGGCCAAAAATCTAACTTGAAATCTTCTAAGAAACCAAGCTGCAAGAGCGATGACCAAAGGGATAAACTTGAAAAGAAAAAGCTCAAAAAGAAGTAAGAACAATGACTGCAATGTCACGGGTGCAAAGGATTTGGCACTTTAAAGCTGAATGTCCAACCTACTTAAAATAGAAAAGGAAGAACACTATGAAGACAACATTTTTCAGATTCTGATGTAAAGTCAAATTCCTCAAATGTAGAAACTTCGAATAATGATAAGGTAAATTTTCTTGCATTTACATCTATTAAAATTGATGAGTTTACTGATTTTGATGATGTAGAAGAAATTATCATGAAGGATGTTGATGAGCTTGAGGGCTTAAAAGAATCTTATCAAGAGTTATATGAGGAAAGTATTAAAATTAAGAAGGAGAATGTCTTGACTCTTAGGAAAATAGTTCTTGTTGAAAAAGAAAGAGATGGACTAGCTGAAAAGTTAGTAGAGAAAAATGTTATGATTCAAAAACTTATGATGATGAACACTTCTCTAGAAGATCTTGCATCAAAACTATCAAAGGAGTTGGACCTTGCTAATGAACAGCTTAAGAAATTTTCATGTGGTACTAGCCAACTTGATAAGATGCTAAACATAGGACACTCGGATGGAAATAAAAGAGGATTGGGTTTTGATCATACTACAGCAGCACTCGTATCTTCAAACAAGGTAGTTTTGTGCCATCTACTCAGAAAATTCAGAGTACACCTTACCTCAAAAGGAGGTAAAAAAGGTAGTTACCTCTAAAGCTCCTGTTTTGTCTAAATCTAAATGTTCCAGATTTATTCCTAAGTGTTTTCATTGTGGTAAAGTCGGTCATACCAAGCCTAAATGTTTTGATCTCTTGAGAAATAGAAAAAGACATGTTTCTTCATTTTCAAATAATGTATCTAAGCCTGAATTTGATAAGTTGCTGAGTCAAGTAAGCATGTTATCTCAACAAATTCAGATTATAAATCAAAAGCTAAGTCCTGCTATTAATCAAAAGTTAGGTTGGAAAAAGAAAGAGACTAACTCTTGTTTTGTAGCACATATTGCCTTAAAGGCAAAGAACAATTTTATTTGTACCTTGACAGTGGCTGCTCAAAACATATGTGTGGAGATAAAAGTCTCTTCACAACTTTTAAAGATAGCAAAGGAGGTGCTGTAACTTTTGGAGATGGAAGCAAGTTTAAAATTCTTGGTAAATGATCTATAACTCTCCCTAGCAATTTAATTTTTAATATGTGTTCTATGTGCAAGGTTTAAAATCAAATTTATTAAGCATAAGTCAGATATGTGATGCTGGTCTTGATGTTAAATTCACCAAAAATAATTATTCTTTGATTGACTCTAAAGGTAAATCCATTTTTAGTGGAACTCGTACATCAGATAATTGTTATGGACTAGTTATTAATGCTGATGTATCATGCAATAGTTCAAAAATTGATATGTCTCAACTTTGGCATCAAAGATTAGGTCACTTAAATTATTGAGACTTATCGAACATTTCTAGTATAGTTGATGGTGTTCCGAAATTAGCTAAGATAGTTGACAAAGTTTGTGGACCATGTCAACTTGGCAAACAAGTTAGAACATCTCATAAGAAGACATCTAATATTCGTACTTCGAAATGTTTAGAATTATTGCATATGGATTTAATGGGGCCAACAAGGACTGAAAGTCTTGGTGGTAGAAAATACATACTTGTTGTAGTAGATGATTTTTCCAGGTACACCTGGATTGAGTTACTAAGAGACAAGTCTGAAACCTTTGAGAAGTGACCGTGGGACAGAGTTCGATCATTCAAGCTTTCAAACATTTTGCCATGATGAAGGAATACATAAAGAATTTTGCACCTATTACTCACAACAAAACGGAGTAGTAGAAAGTAAGAACCGAGTTCTTCAAGAAATGGCTCAAGTTATGTTTCATGGTAAAGGTATTGCCAAAAAATACTGTATGTCATATTATAAATTGTGTCTATCTTCTTCCTAAAACTCCTTGTGAAATATGGTATGGAAAAAGGCCTACAGTAAAGTATTTCAAAATATTTGGTAGTAAGTGTTACATTCTACGTGATCGAGAAAACTTAGGTAAGTTTGACACACGTAGTGATGAAGGAATATTTTTAGGATATTCATCATCTAGTAAGCTTATCGAGTTTTAATTTACGTACTCTCACTGTTATGGAAAGTATTAATGTCAAAATAGATGATGATTTATATGATGCTACTAACCCGAATGATCTTGGGAATACTTTGAGGAACAAGAAAATCAAGTTGAAGAAGAGCATAATGCTATAGAGCATTCGGAATTAACTGAGAAAAATGATGATCAAGTTGACACAGAGTCTGATGGAAAAAAAGACTCTGACTTTGATGAAGCTAAAGAACCCTCTTCACAAGTGAAATTGAATCATCCTAAACAAAATGTCATTGGTCAATCAATGAAGGTATGAGGTTAAGAGGTAGAGTTCTAAACCAAATTTCATATTCATGCTATGTGTCTTTGTTTGAATCGAAAAATATTAATGAGGTTTTAAAGGATGAATGTTGGGTTAATGCCATGCATGATGAGTTAAATCAATTTATTATGAATGATGTGTGGTGTCTAGTACCTAGACCTACTAATAATAATATTATTAGTACAAAATGGATCTATAAGAACAAAACAAATGAAAATGGTGTAGTGGTTAGAAATAAAGCCCGTCTTGTAGCTCAAGGCTACTCACAAATAGAAGGCATCGATTTCGATTAAACCTTTGCACCAGTAGCAATATTAGAATCCATTCGAATTTTATTAGCCATATCATGTTCAATGGATTTTAAATTATATCAAATGGATGTAAAATCTGCATTTTTAAATGGTATTCTGCAATAATAAGTTTTTGTAGAACAACCAAAAGGGTTCGTTGATCCTAAGTATCCTAATCATGTTTATAAGCTTAAGAAAGCTCGCTAAAGTTCTACTTAACTCTAAAATATAGATTTCATTAACAAAATTATTAGTTAGTGACAATATGTTTATTCGGGTTAAGTGCTTAAGTGTTTGGGTACATAGTTTAAATAGTCTAAAAAAACATGGGAAAGGAATCATGGTTCAAATAACCTTGGTTAATTTTTATTTTGGGTCTTTCATATAATGCGTTCAGGTCACATGCTTTGTTTGAAAGTCATAATTTTTTTTTAAAAAAAACTATAACTTGAAGTATATTTTTTTAATTAAAAAATTTCTGTTCAGAGTAGTTCATGGAAAGCTTTGTCATATATTTTCAATCTAAAATTTATTAATATTGTTGTGTCCTTGAACGTATACATTGCTAAATTAATTCCCAGAGGTAAAGTTTTTATTGTATCCATGACGATCTAATTACAATAGTTTTACATAGAGGGTTGAGGGTCCTAAAAGTTTTGACTCGCCTTCTGATGACGAGGATGGTGAACCTTCTGATGGAGAGGCTGCTGCCAATCTTTTTTCTGATGCTAACGACTCCAACTAGTTCCCTTTGGCTCACTTCTTACCAAAAGGGAGAGTTGTATGTATCGTTGCTTCTATTAAAACTGATGTCTGTTGTTCTATTCTATTCTCATGTTATGTTATTCTGTTCTTATAAACTGGTATGTATATTTGAACAACTTGGTTGGGATGATTGCTGGAGTAGTATGGTTTGTGATATTATGAAGTGGATATATTTAGTTGTGTGTAGTTTGAAATGTCTATTTTGATTTTGATTGATATTTGGTAAGTTCATAATGTTTCTTTCTATTTGCTGACTTGCTGCATTTGGTTTATTAGCATAAGGTGTTGATTATAATTTTGCTTATATTGCATAACATGCTAACATATAGGAGGAGAGTCCCTATATCTTCCCTCTATCTTGGAAGAGATATTTGTCTCAAGGGGATAGTAGTATTCCTAAAATGCTATAATTAACTCTATTGCTTTAATGTTAATTTTGATCTAATGAGATTGAAGATTGTGTTTTGCTAAGGTGTTTTATGCAGGTCCTAGAAAATCTTAGGAATTTATAGAATAGGCTATGATAGAGTTGATAGGCTTGTCATATGTAAATGGGTTATGTGGTGGTGATCAACAGAATCCATGTCCTTGGGGTAGTATTTTTTTTTGGTTTGTCACGAAGTTAGCCAAAGGGAAAGATTGTTAGAGAATATTTTTAGTTGGCTGTACTTCGTAGGTAATTTAGTTTCAATTCCTGAGATGTTAAGGTAAATAAAGCGTCTTTGAAGAATTGAAGACAACAGTACAAAGACAAATCTGGACATGTTTTTCTGTGTGGTAAGTCCGATTGAAGTAAGATCGGGATCAGTTAACGCAAGTAGAAAATGCTGATTTTTTCTAGAGAAAAGTCAAGTCAGACAAAATCCTGATTTGAAGCACTGCGGTAACATATTTTAGTTAGACCGTTTCTAACTAATTAAATGATGCAAAGAAGACCAAGAAGGCCTCGAAACTTCCACTTTTAACCGTGAAACGTCTTCAACTTATAACCCCATGATTTATAGCATTTGAGACTCAGGAAAAATCTAGAAAATGTGCCCTCAATGAAAAACCCTCTCTAGAAACCTTCTGCCATTTTTTTGAGTGTTTGTTTGTGTAAGCTAAGAATGGAGCCTTGAAGATTTATTCCCTCTTTAGGATTCTTAGTTTCATATTTGATCACCATTGTTATTTCTCAAACAAAATTCGAGATTTTCAGAAGTTGATAAAATCTTGAAGGTCCAAAAGCCATGTTCGTGCATTTGCTGTTGTTGTGAGTTCACAATGGAGGACGACAAAGTATGAACAGGAAGGTTGTCACGCCCCAAACCTCTAAGGCTAGAGGGTGACTTACTAACATTAAACAATAAGATTTTGATTTAAAAACATATAAAAAAATGCGGAATAAACTTTATTTAAAAACTTCAATAAAACTCTTTTAAAAAAAACTCTTTCAAAATGCAAAGAAAAATCTAAACATGATTAGACTCAAACTAGAGTCAGACATTTATTCTAATAATCTCTCAGCTACCCGCCCTCGTACCATCTAATTCTGGCTATCGACACGCTCTTGATCAACATCTGAAAGTAAAGAAAATAATAGCGGGTGAGTTTAACAACTCAGTATGCAAGATCATTATGTTAGTGTGTATCACATAAGCCACACTATAACAGTAAGAGACTGAATATTTAAAATTTTTCTAAACTGATGAAAGCTATTTTTGACAATTACAATAAAATATCTTTATCAATAAAACATTTTATCTATATAATATAATACTATAGAAAATATCTTTATCAATAAAACAATTTTATCTGTTAACATAATACTATAGAAAATCATTTTTATCTAATATAAGAAAATCTCTTTGGCAATAACTGTGGGTCACGTTTACCCCTGTGACAGGTTGTGCAGTTGCTACCTAGTTTGGGGATCAGCCAAACTAAGCAATACTATGGGTAGAATTCTTCCTTACTAAGGCTTGGCCATGTCCAAATGTGCACTTGGTAAGAATCTACAAAATAAACCACTCCGTTTCCAAAATGGGTGCACTCAATGGGTTGCAATTGGTACCAATGCGCTGTTCTGTAACTCTGGGCCTCAGGGTTGAAAATACATATATAACATATCATACAATAAACATCACTTTGAATTTTGCATCTTTCTCTTCTTTTCATGAAATATCATGCATAAATCTTGAATAACAATAAATATAAAAAAAAGCTTTGATTTAAACATTGAAAACATCATGAAAATCATGCACAATCTTGAATAATAATAAATATCAAAAATCTTTGATTTAAACATGGAAATATTTATAAAAATAGGCTCATTGTTTACACATTTCATGCTATAATCTTTGACAATTTATCATAAAGTAATACACATAAAATTTTGAGGGTTTTCAATAAAACCTAGTATAATAACCCCGCTTACCTAGATTTTCAAGCTAAAAAGCCTCTGAATTAGCACTTATCAATACAAAATGTAAAGCATTATAATATGCTCAAACAGAAATACAAATGAAACTCTAAATCTGCCTGACAGGATTAAATCCGAAATTCATTGGTCAGATTCTAAAATATAAATAACCTATCTCGGGTTTCCCTAAAATCCCAAATTAAAATATGTTCTTCCCTAAGATGTTAAATATACACCTGTAAAATTTCATATCCAGATTCCTTGTACAACTCAGTCAACAAAATCGACATTCACCTCTGTTCACGGAGTCAAACTATACGCTGAATAATTTAGTACTCATCAATTCAAAAATTCATAAAGATCTATCCCAAAATGTATACCCCAGATTCATATATGTGTTAAAAAGATAACCATAAAATTGCATGACGAAATTCGAAGCCTAGCTATGTCATCCAATTCAAAACTTCAATCTCTATCACAGGATCTTTCTCAGCAATTCTGATTTCTCTAAGCCTAATGTTCGGATTTTCAAAACCATACCAATACATCTCCAAAATTTAGGAAACTTTAACCCAATCCTCTTACAGATGTCTAGTACAAAATATCCAAAAATCATAATTTTTCGACTTCTAGGGTCAGCTATAAAAAAATAATTCAATCTACTACTTAGATCAAGAACCTGAATTTTCCTGAACAAATCTTAAACCCAAATTTCAATTACTCCAAGAAACCCATTAAAACTATTTTGAAAATCTTGAAATAATTAGGGCTAGATCTAGACACCCTATTGTTTGATCTCTCATAAAAAGTATACAATTAAAATATCAAGAAATTCGAAATACCTGAATTTGCTTCGAGAAAATTCGTCTAGATTGTTGAAAGCAAGAAAACCCTTCTTTTTCCTCTTGTTGGCATAAAAGTGTAGTGTGTAAAAATTAAAACCAATATACAAATCTATATATATAGACTCCCACTAGTAATAGACTCCCTTTAAAACTCTAAAACTTTTAATTTAAAAAAAAAATTATAAAAATTTTAAAATTTAAAATTTTTAAAAAGGTTTGACTAGGTCAAAGATAAAAAAAAATTAAAATATTTTAAATGACTTAAACTCAAATTTCAAATTTAAAGAAGGCATTTCAAATTTTTTTTAAAAGGACTTTTTTAATATTAAACAACAAATTTAAATAATTTTAAAATAGATCTCGAATGTTACAAAGGTAAGGATTGTTAGCTTTCTGAATGGATGATACTTTCTCAATTCCTGCTATAGAGCAGATCTGAATGTTGTATTTCAGGTAAGAAAACAAGAGTGTTAGACTAGGATTTTGGGTATTCTTGAGTCTATAGATCACCTTGTATTTTGAATTTGAAAAGCTAGTGAAATCTTTTCCCAGCCTAAGGCCCGTAGAGTTTTTTTTTCTCTTGGAATTTGTTTCCAAGAGATTTTCTCTTCGTTAACAAAGATTGGTGTCTCTTTGAGGTGATTAATTTTGATTAAGTGTTGATAATCATGAACAACAAGCTGAATGTTCAGGTGTTTTTGGTTTTCGAGGATCTTGGATATGGATTCGGAATTACTTGATTTACATTTTGCTTGATAATTTATATTGCAATAATCTTGTGTGTTGAAATTTTTGATCTGATTTTGTGTAGCCTGTGCAGAAACTTCTTATTAAGTTTAAATAGTTACAAGAAAAAGTTACAGAACCTATTCACCCCCCTTTAGGTTCGGTTGGTGTTTTATTGAGTTTTAAATCATTTCGTTTAGGATTCCCCCTCCTCTGGATATGTTCAAAATGTAACAAGCTAACAATAAGCGGCAAGGTGATTTAAGGTTTCAGGTGGCTGCAGAAGCAAAAGAGAGAAGTGGAGGGGTTGTTCTAGTGTTCGAGAAGGAATTGGAGTGTTGGAACTGAAGTGTTGCGGAACTGAAGTGAGTTGCTATCTTGTGCAGTGCTGTGTATTTTGGAGAGTGGGCTCATTATTCAGGCCAATTCTAGTTGGGCTTTAATTGGGTTCCAGTAACTAATTGTATTGGGGTTTTTTACGTGATTTTATGGGACCAAGTTTGGCCCAAGCCCATGTGTAAGTGTTGATGTTTGTTAGTTGTTAGTGAGATATATTCGCTGGAAAAGGGCAGAAGGAGGTTACGCGGAAGATTGATCATCATCTAGGTTATTTGCTTTCTAGTTTTTGGAGGTAGCTAGCCTCGAATAGCAATAGTTTACAGCTGTAATAGTTCATTTCAATTGTTCATCAAATTTCAAAAATACAAAAATAACATAAAGGTTCAAAACCCAATTCATTTGTTTCAAGTGGTATCAGAGCGCTGATCCTCACAATGGCTAATGGAACTCGTATGAACGTCTTGGTGGAATCTGTAGCTACTAGGAAACAACAACAGGAGGGTCAACAACAGATTATGGAAGACATAATGAAACAACAGGATATTCAATTAAGGACTCACGAGGGGCAACAATGAACTCTAGAAGAGTTGACTCACCAGATTGGGGTTCTTACCTTGGGGGTGCAGATAGTTCTCCAAAGGCTACCAGAAGAGGTTAATAAGGCGTATGGGGCAAAATCCACCAAAGGGTGATGGGTTCCATCCTAGATCTGTGAGATTGAACTTCCCTAGGTTCGATGGGGAGGATCCAACGGGCTGGCTGTATAAGACTCAACAGGTCTTTACCTTTTATCATACCACACCACCACAAAAGCTGATGTTAGCTTCTTTTCACATGGAAGGTAAGGCTCTAGTGTGGTTCAAGAATTAGAGGCATCAGGAACCCTTACTAATTGGGAGGGTCTCTCTATGGATTTACTATTGCATTTTGGAAACCATCTGTATGATGATCCAATGGAAGCATTGACTAGACTGAAACAAACCACAACAGTTGAGGCTTATAAGAATCAATTTGAAAATCTTTCTAATCGCTTAAGGGGGTTGACAGAGCATCACAAGCTTAGCAGTTTCTTGAGTGGGTTGGGAGATGATATAAGATTACCTGTGAGGATGTTGCATCCCAATACAATCCATACAGCCTACGGTTTGGCCAGGATGCAAGAGGAATGTAATGTGGCTCAATAAAAAGGGTTTAGGGGAAGAGAAGGATTTTCTTCCTCGGGCAGTTGGGCTCAAGGTTCCTTAGGCAATAGGGGGACCAGCTCAGTCAGCTCAATCTGGAAATTCTAGGCCCATAGTGCCAGTGCAAAAAATTTTCTCCTCAACAAATGAGGAAGCGTAGAGATAAGGGATTGTGCTACTATTGTGACTATAAATGGAATCCACAACATAAGTGTACCAATCCTAAACTTTTCCTTCTGGAATGGGTTGAGGAAGTTTAGGGGGAAGGGCAGGGGAGAGAAGAGAAGATGCTATAGACCTAAAGATTGGTACTCAGGTAAGATAGCAGGATTCTAAGGAAGGAAAGACTCATGGATCCTAAGGAGGTAGTACTAGCTAATGGGGAGTCTGAAGGGAAGTGAATTTCGCTCCAAAAGTTTCAAATTGATATGCTCCACTTAATAGGTCCCATCCTTTGGAATTTTTAACCATGGTTTCAGATTAGTCAAATTCCAGCTCCTGATGGCAAAACTAGTGAGGAGCAAAGTACTCCAGCTACGTGGTATCAGAATGTGCAGCTACTCATCGGGTGGTAATTTTGGTTGATAGTGGCAGCACCCACAATTTCATAAATCCCAAGATTCTAAGGAAGGAAAGACTCATGGTAAATCCTAAGGAGGTAGTACGTGTTAAGGTAGCTAATGGGGAGTCATTATTGAGTGAAGGGAAGTGTTCTAATTTCAAGATAAGGCTACAGCATCAAAAGTTTCAAATTGAGGCTTATTTGCTAGTATTGGGTGGTTGTGATATGGTCCTTGGAGTGCAATGGTAAGTTCCTTGGGTCCCATCCTTTGGAATTTTAAGCAACTAACCATGGAGTTTCAGATGAATAAAAAACAAGTCAAATTACAGGGAATTACAGCTCCTGAATTTGTAAGTAATGAGTGGCAAACACGTGTGGGCAGTGAGTAGCAAAGGGGTGTGGTACTCCAGCTACAGAGAATGACAGTATCAAGTAATGTGGAGAATGTGCATTAGAAGGCATTTTACTAGCTGTGTTTGAGGAACTCCACAGGGATTACCTCCTATATCGCTGCTCATGATCATAGTATTCCACTAAAAGAGGGGATACAACCAGTGAGTGTTAGACCCTATAGACATGCCTACTTTCAAAAGGATGAAATTGAGAAACTCATTAAAGATTTACTCAACTCAGGCGTCATTCGGCCTTCCCAAAGTCCTTTCTCATCACCTGTGTTATTGGTGAGAAAAGCATGGGAGTTGGAGGATGTTGTGGATTATCGGGCATTGAATAATGTGACCATCAAAGATAAATTTCCAATTCTCGCTGGTGGCTATGAGTTATTGGATGAGTTACATGGTGTCGTCCATTTTTTCAAAATTGGACCTTGAGATCTAGGAACCATCAGGTACGGGTGAGAGGTGGAAGGGATGATGAAAAGAGACATCAAGCAGTTCATGTCACTGAGATGCCAAGTGTGCCAACAAAACAAGATTTCTAACACACTACCAGCTGGTTTACTTCAACCTTTACCTATTCCCACTCGAATATGGGATCTGACATCTCAATTGATTTCACTGAGGGACTTCCTAAAGTACTGATGGTCATACTGTGATATTGGTGGTGGTGGACAGACTCACCAAGTATGGACATTTCATGACCCTAGCTCATCCTTATACTGCTACCATAGTGGCCCAACTATTTCTTAACAATATTTTTAAGCTGCATGGTATGCCATCTACTATTGTTTCAGATAGGGATCCAGTTTTTACAAGTAAATTTTGGCAAGGATTATTTCGGCTAGAAGGTACAGTTCTCACATATAGTTCAGCCCATCAACCCTAAACTGACAGCAAGAGTGAAGTTGTGAACAAATGTGTTAAAAATTACCTTAGGTGTGTAGTGGGTGATCAGCCGAAAGAGTGGGTCAAGTGGTTGCCTCTAGCAGAGTGGCACTACAACACTAGTTTCCATTGCTCAATCAAGATAACACCATTTGAAGCTATGTATGGAATCTTACCTCCTCAGCTCTTGACCTATGAGCCAAGCACAACTGCTTTGGCTGCTATTGATGAAGTCCTCAAAGACCGAGACACCATGCTCTAATTGCTTTGGGAGAATCTGCACAGAGCACAAAATAGAATGAAGAAATACGCAGATCTCAAGAGAACTGATAAGGAATTTAACACTGGAGATTTTGTTTACCTCAGGCTTCATCCATATCGCCAGATGTCTTTGTCTCAATGTCACAACCTCAAGCTGCCACCTAGATTTTATGGGGCCATATAAAATTCTCCAGAGGTTAGGCAGTGTTGCCTATAAGCTAGATCTGTCATCGACTTCCCTCCTCCATCAGGTTTTCCATGTTTCACAGCTCAAACGCCAGTTGGGGACTCAGGTTGCAGCTGCGACTCATCTTCCTCCCACCGATTCCCACGGGGTTCTTCGACCAAAGCCAAAGCGATTGTTGAATCGTTGATCTTGCAAGGTTCGAAATCAGGCTGTCACAGATCTACTGATCCAATGGCACAGCCAACCTCTTGAAGATGCAACGTGAATTCCATACCGCCAGCTTAAGCTTGATTACCCGCACCTTGTGGGCAAGGTGTTTTAATGGGGGATGTACTGTAACAAGCTAACAATAAGGGGTAAGGTGATTTATGGTCTCGGGTGGTTGCAGAAGCAAAAGAGAGAAGTGGAGGGGGTGTTCAAGTGTTCAAGAAGGAACTGGAGTGTTGGAACTGAAGTGTTGAGGAACTAAAGTGAATTGCCGTCGTGTGCAATGCTGTGCATTTTGGAGAGTGGACTCATTATTCAGGCCAGTTCTAGTTGGGCTTTAATTGGGTTCCAGTAGCCAATTGTATTGGGGTTTTTTACGTGGCTTTTATGGGACCAAGTTTGGCCCAAGCCCATGCGTTAGTGCAGATGTTTGTTAGTTGTTAGAGAGATATATTCATTCGAAAGGGGGAGAAGGAGGTTACGCGGAAGATTGATCATCATCTAGATTATTTGCTTTCCAGTTTCTGAAGGTAGCTAGCCTCGAATAGCAACAGTTTATAGCTGTAATAGTTCATTTCGATTGTTCATCAAATCTCAAAAATACAAAAACAACAGAAAAGTTCAAAACCCAATTTGTTTGTTTCACAAAATCAAATGTGGATGCAGCTTGTAGACCTCATGGGATTTACCTTGCTGCATTTTGTCGAGATGGTAAGTGCAATGCTATTGATATTTGGACTCAGTCCTCCTATTATACTCTGCCCCTGTAGGGAATCTTTGGCTATTCAAATAGCTTATTCCGTGGGTCAGCAGCTTGGCATTAAAAATTTGATAATCGAAAGCGATTGTGCTAGTTGTGGCCTGTAAGCTGATTAAGCAGGGGAAGCTCAGATCGAGTCTACTTTGGAAGCAGTTAGTAAACCAGAGTTGTACAAAAGGAAGATAATTGGAGGCTTCTTTGTAAAATGGTCTGCCAGATCGAACATTCTGGGCTCTCATATCATGTCTTTTATTCCCCTCCTGTCCTTAATGTAGACAGGCAATTTATGCCACCGTGATGTATAATATCAACAGTTATATCTTATAATAAGACGAATATTATTGAGCAATATGACCAAGGTAATGCTTGCCGGACTATGTTCCTCCTCTCACCCCAAAAACAAAAAATGACTAAGTTAATTGCTTGAAGGACTCCTAATAATATTTTACACATATTTGGAAATACTTTCTCTTGTTTTTTTTTTTCTTTTCTCTCTTCCTTCTTGGTCTCTGAGGAAGACTTGCAAAAAAGAGTCTCGTTGACCTGCATGTGGTGTTCCTCTTCTGTGGTGCCATATCCTCGCCTTTTCGGTAAGCCGCCAGTCTTGTCAGTCAGCTTGAATATTACTCCTCACGCTCTCTGTCCCCCACTGAGTTCTATTAAGCACCTCCCGTAACATGCACCCAACGGGGGATCACGGATTATTTCCGATGGTCTCGTTAATCATTGATGCATGCGAAGAGAAGTTAAGCTATAATTTCCCAGCTATACTTTCTCTTTTTCATCTGAATTTTTCCCATCATTTTTTTAGTATTTTTTTTTTTGTCATTATTTTATCAATATTGATTTTCGCTTCGCTTGTAGATTGTTGGAGTGAAAAAAAAAAACTATAAGAACGTATAACAACTCTAACAGTCTAGAAGAGTTCAACCGATCAGATTTGATAAGATAGCTCGTGGCATAGGAGAAAAAAAAAAGAGTTCTAGAGAGAGGAGCTTTGCCTTCTCTCTAGAACTTTTTTAAAAACTCTAACCTAGCTCTTTCCTTTCTCTTCCCGCGGCAGTGGTGGGAGGTGCTCCTCCCACCACCCGTCCCTCTCCTGCTCTCCCTTTCTGGCCAGTTTTCGTTGTTCTGTCCTCCCACACCTTGTTCTCTATTTGTGGTCTTTTGTTCAGATTTTTTTTTGGGTTAGTTCTCGGCATTTCTGTTCACCTTTGGTGGACGCTACCCAGCTAGTCACCCTCTCCACCTCCAGGCAAGCACAACCCTACCGACCCCTCTCAGTTTGGCCGACGCATGCTACTCCACGCACCGCACGTGGATCTCACGCGCCCGGCTTTGTTCTTCATTTTTGGGCCATCTCTAAAGGCCACGTGCCTCTTGGGTGGCTTCCCCTGCCTCAGGAGAACCCAACACCTCCGAGTTACTACTTTTCTGGCCTCACGTGGGCCCCACGCGCCGCTTGTCGCCGCCACGCATCCCTCCCACCCCAACACCACCAACGTTTTTGGCTCTTCAACGACTTCTTGGTGGTCCTCTATTTCCAGTTATGTGTTTTTTGTCTTTTGTTGTGTTTTTATTTGTTTAGGCCTTAGTTTTGTTTATTGTGTGGTTTTTCCAGCTCCTCGGTGGGCTTTTCTGATCCTTTGTGGATCTTTTCTGGCCCTCCGTTGGGACTTTGTGGTACCCAGGTTGTCTGTGCCTTTATTACTAGCCTCTCTAGATTTCCGTGGCTAAGTCTACTGTTATCGACCATCTGCACCCTCTGCCTCGCGTGGCACATATAGTGATTTTTCAGATCTCTTTTGGGATCCAGCTAGTTTTTTTTTTATAGCCTGGTAATTATTAGGCCTTATGTAGGATTTTCCTTGTATGGTTTAACTCTTGAAATGCAAGCCTAACGGCATTATTCAGGAAAAAAAAAAGTATAACAACTCTAACAAGCTTCAACTGCAGTTCTAATCCTCTAGAACTTAATTATATAATAACTTCAAGGAGTTTTAATTGCAATTTTGATTAGTTTTTTTGAGAAAAAAGAGCAATACGGTAATCTAACAGGGATTGAAGGCACATGAGAGACATGTGTAAATGATTACCGTCTAATTTGGTGTCAAATTTTACTTCGGAATGTAAATCGTTGGAGGAAATAACATAATAGACTCATTGTCTCAAAAATAAAATATTGAGGTGCAGTGTGTTAACACCTCCAGACATAAGGGATGCAAATTAAGTGTATTTGATTTTCCGGCGATGTTGTATCTTTCCTCTTATTAATATATCCTTCTTATTATGCTAAAAAAAAAAAAAAGTAGAAGCTTCTGCGAAGACACCAAGGGTTCTGGAGATTCAGTGCATGTTAGTAGGAATGCTGACACAAAAGCACACGAAATTGCAACATGGGCAGCAAATGAGCAGTTTGAAGGAAATAATATTCCGGTTGCCTGTCTACCTATAAACATTCTCCTTCCTGATAACCCGAGGACTCTAGCTCCTCCTTCGGCTTGAGCGCGTATCGTGTACTTCATAACAGTAATGGAATGCTATTGGTTGCCTACAAAGAAAAATAAAAAAATAAACATCCACGGCCCACGGATGTAGATTTCTGTTTACTTTTTGGTTTTTCCTTAATTTCTTGGTGGGCGCTGAGGAAGAATTCTGAAGAAAATATGTTGTTTGCTTTCGTGAAGCCAGCTGCCATGAACTGAAATTTAGACGTAAAACACATCCTAACACAAAAGTAGAGAGAATCTAGACCAATCTCAAGGACGTAACGGCGAGCCCACTTCGAGTATAAAAGTTCTCTTTTTTTTTTTTTTTTTTTTTTTGGTAAACCATAGTTAGTTCTATAAGTATGGGCAAAAATCACATCAGTATCCCTTACTATCAATTTGGCGATTTGAGACCCATAATTTTTGAAAATCATCAATTCTACCCTCCGTCTAAATTAAATGTTAAATCCGATGAGAAATCATGCAAAATGACCAAAATGCCCCCTCCGAGATAAAATTACTCAAACATTCATTAAAAATGAAAAATAATTTTTTTTAAAAAACTAGTATATTTTTAAAATAAAACTATTGAAACTCTATTTCAATAATTTATTTATTTTTAATTTATTTCTTAAATTTTATTATTTTATTTATTTTTTAAAATTTAGTCTTAGAGGGCATTTTAGTCCTTTCGCATGATTTCCTGTCGGATTTAATGCCTAATTTAGACGGAGGCCCTAGAATTGATGATTTTCAAAAGTTATGGGTCTCAAATCGCCTAATTGATAATAGGGGTACCGATTTGATTTTTGCTCATACTTATTAGGCTAACTATGACTTTACCCTTTTTTCCAATCTAAAAGTTCACTTCTTCTTTTTTTTTTTTCCAATCTAAAATTTCACTTGTTTTTTTCTTTTTCTAATCGGTCTAAAAGTTAACCTTTTTTCTTTCTAATCGGTCTAAATGTTCACTTTTTTTTTTCTTTTTCTAATCGGTCTAAAAGTTAACCTTTTTTTTCTTTCTAATCGGTCTAAATGTTCACTTTTTTTTTTCTTTTTCAAATCGGTCTAAAAGTTCACCCTTTTTTTTTTTTCTTCTAATCGGTCTAAAAGTTCACTTGGAAGTACCTGGTAATTCCCTATCATGGTGTATTCGGTCTTACTGATCAGACTTCCAAAATGGGAATTTGCTATAAGTAGACGGCAGCCGGTCCTTAACTAGGAAAATATCAACTAGTTTTATTTTCATGGCATCCATTAATCTCTTCCTCCTTGTGTTAATGTCTCTTTCTTTACGTCTGTGCTGTTCTAGCGCCCAAACTTGGATTAAAGTCGGCTCAGTCGAACCTTGTAGTGGTGTCTCCTCCATTCCCATCATAGATTCTAACTTGTTTACACATCTTGTATGTATCTTTGATGTCAACTCCTCCACCTACCGGATTTCCCTCACCTCAACGGATGAACAGTACTTCTCAAGCTTCATCAACATCGTAAAACACACGAACCCATCGGTTGTCACAATTCTATCTCTCTACAATCGAAAATCCAACGCTTCAGCGTTGTCTTCAATGCTCAACCAATCTTCTTACAGAAAATCCTTCATGGAATCCTCAATCAAGACAGCAAGAAAGTATGGGTTTCAAGGCATAGACTTATGCTGGCTAATTCAATCCCATTGCACAGCCTTAGACAGTGGATTCTGAGTCGAGAAATTCGAGCCGGGTGCAGTTGATATTGACCATGCACCTTAATTACTTGCCAACTTCTGAATTTGGGGACATTTACCCTGTTGAATCGATAAGCAGAAATGTGGATTGGGCACTCATTTGGGCATTTGCCTATGATATACACAGAACGAAGAATATCACACGCCCTAATGGTGCTTTATCTGATCCAGCAAGCGATCTTAATACTGATTACGGGGTAAGAGAGTGGTTGGCTAAAGGATTACCGACAAACAAGCTGGTTTTAGGTTTGCCTTACTATGCCGACATTTGGCAACTTGTGAATCCTGCAGATAGTTATATTGGCGCACCATCCTTGGGGCTTGTCAATTATTGGCGTTACAGTCAGGTCAAGTCGGACATCTGAAGTTATGGCTTGAAAACAATATTCAATGATACTGATGTTGTGAATCATTGTGTCATTCAATCGAGTTGGGTTAGTTTTAATGATGTGAATGCTATTAGAATCAAGATTGCATATGTAAAGGAGAAGAAACTACGTGGTTATTTTGTGTATCCGATCAACTATGACGAGAATTGGGTGCTTTCTCGTGCTACTGCAGGTAACCTTAGAGATTCACATGGCTTTTTTCTCCCTCTGTTTATTGTATCATACTCAAGTCAATGAACTCAAACTATAGATCCTTCTATCTTTAAACGAGGTTTTGGTCACACAACAATTAGGTGTACAGATTTGGGCCCAACATTCATTAATCTCCCCTAGAAGATTCTATTAAGCAAATTAATTTAATTAAATGGGAAAAATATATTTTTCAACTACGAACTACTATAGGTTTTACTTTGCACCCGAAATTACCATTTTTGAAATATTTGCACCCTCAAACTATCAATTTTAAACACTTTGCACCTTTTGTCAAATTTTTAGACTAAAATGATGATAATGCCCTTGAGCCACTTTGCATATATATTTTAGTCAATTCATCAAATTTTCGGGAGTATTATTATTGGAAGAGGGTGCAAAGTGTGTAATATTAGTAGTTAGATGGTGCAGAGTATCGAAAAATGACTAAAAAAGCAAAAGAGAATTTTTTTTTCTCTCCATCTTTTCATAGATTGGATAGTTACGCATATCAAGAACTCAATTATAGTATCCAGTAAAGGTAGTATGAGCCATCCTCAACTTTTCTTAATGCAATGTTGATGAAATTTTAATAAAGGCCTACATGCAAATGATTTTCAATTTGATTTCTCGACAGCATCGACGACAGCTCTAGTGCAAGAAAGAGGTCCCGAACACAAGCCTCAAGTGGAAGAAAGAGCTCCCAAACACAATCCAAAGTTAACCTGGATTTTTATTCTTCCAGTAACTTTGATCATTATCCTACTAGCTATCACGATCACTTACAAACATGGCAGAGTACTAAGGTTAAAATGTAAGTGTAAGCATTTTCCATTAATGGCATAGCAATGGCACTTTTCCAATTGTTAATACGACATTAATTAAGATATCAAGTTCTTTAGTTTCTTACATTCGGTTATAGGCATGATTCTTTTCGGCAAAAGAGAACTATCAGGACCCGTTGCCAATGCATCAGCTGCCGAAAATGTTGGCAGCAATGCTCCTAGTCTACAAGTGTTCAGCTTTTCCAACATCAAAGCGGCTACAAATGACTTCTCAAGTGAAAACAAACTTGGAAAGGGTGGTTTTGGCCCAGTTTACGAGGTAATTTTTTGTCTCCCGTGCTCAATTTTTCGTCTGATGGGACTAGAATATTAGGAAACTTCTAAGAAATGATTAAAACATGGTAAAATGTAGCTTATCTGGTTAACAGAATGGAGGATAACTCTGAAACGATTGGTGGTCAACTAATTGCTAAACTAAGAGCAAGAGCTAAGAGCTCAGCTGATGGCTCTCCACAAAGTTCAGGCAGAACAAGATTTTGTGCAAGTGTAAACTTAGTAATCTAGGCAAGAGTGGTTCTAATTACAGTTGCATTTGAAGAATGTGGTTTTATATTAGCTGCAGCTCTGGAGTAGCAGACGATCCTAACAGTTAGTTTCTATGTTTCCAAGTTAAGTTGTCGACAGGACAACATATAGCAGTGAAGAGACTTTCGAAAACTTCTACTCAAGGACACGCCGAGTTCACAACTGAGGTTACCCGTACCGCAAGGCTTCAACATATGAATCTAGTAAGAGTTCTGGGATATTACAAAGAAAAGGAGGAAAAGATGTTGATCTATGAGTACATGCCGAACAGAAGCTTGGATTTCCACCTTTTTGGTATACAATATATCTGTAGTTCCTTTTGTGTTTCTTTGAAGTTTAGCTTTGTATCTTATGACCCAAACTGGAGTCTAAATTATATAAAACAATCATCTTGATTTGAAGTTATTATTATTCAATTCTGAGAACAACAGAGATCAGAAATACAAGCATTGCGTATAGAAAGCCATTATATCTTGCTTAAGTGGATTTCATGTATTGGAGTATTATTAGACAGGGAAGCAACCAATTTGTAGCAACTTATCTTTTGCAGATCCAAGCAAACGAAATAACTTAGATTGGGAAAAAATTGTTCACATCATTGAAGGGGTTATTCAGGGCTTCTGTATCTTCAGGAATACTCAAATTTACTATAATTCACCGAGATCTCAAGGCAAGCAACATTCTGCTTGACAAGGACATGAACTCTAAGATATCAGATTTTGGAATGGCTAAACTTTTTGGAAAGGATGAACATGAAGCAAATACAGATAGGATTGTTGGAATATAGTAAGTCCCCATCTTGTGTGTGATTTCTTGCTTCATCAATAAATTCTGACCCCTGTGCCATATGCATTGCAGTGGCTATGTTCCATGAAAATACGTTAGAAGAGGTATATACTCCATGAAGTATGATGTCTATAGCTTTGGGTTCTACTTCTTCAAATCATAAGTGGCAAGAGGAACGGATGTCATTACGGTGCCAATGAAAATTTGAGCCTTCTAGACTATGTGCGTAAATTCATTTAACTTCGCAGTGATCTAACTTCTGCAACTAAAATTTTTGCCTTTGAATTAATGAAGCGTGACATTGAATAATTTCAGCATACGAGTTGTGGAAAGTGGGTGGAGGCATGGAGTTTATTGATCCGTCGCTCAATGATTCCTCTTCACCTTGCAAACTCTTGAGATGCTTACAAGTAGCTCTATTATGCGTCCAAGAAACTCCAGTGGATAGACCAACAATGTTGGGAATTTATTCGATGCTCAGAAATGATTTCAAACCTATTACTACCCCTAAAAGGCCGGCTTTTTCAACGGGAACTGAGGAAAATGTGGGGAGTAAGCAAGGAAGTTCTTCTGTCAGCAGTACACTAATTACAGAAATACTAGCACGATGACTAGGTCGCTTTTGTAGCAGATGTTTTGTTAAGGAGAACCTTCTTGTGTTTTTAACATTCCTCTGGTCAGATGTTTAATTCAGCGAGATTGAGGCAGAAATATATTATGATGGGACTTGAATTTCACTTGGAGTTTGATGAAAGTCTATTCTGTAACCGAAATAATTGATATTTGTTATTTTCAAACAAACCATTTGTTAGGTGCTCAAGAATTCAAAAAAACTCAGAGAATCTTCTTCCCTATCTATAAAGACCCTCTAGAAACTATACCCAAGAAGTTATCTAGATCCCTTCCTCGAAATTCCAGAGATTAAGTCATATTGTGAAGTGTGAATTGAAGTACAGGACTCTGTTACTTTAATTGAACTGAAATGAACATGCACTAAAAAAAAAAAAAAAAAAAACCTCTAGCAGAGGTCAAAAAACCGCTGCTAAAGGCTTTAGCAATTGTTTTTTAGCGGCGGTCGAGACCGCCACTATAGGTCTGTCGCAATAGGCTATAGCGGAGATTTTCGTGACCGCTGGTGAAGACCAGGGTTTATAGCGGTGGTCACTTAGCAATAGTCGCGACCGCCGCTACAGACCCGAAGCACTTTTTTGATATATTTAGCAGCGTTTCCCTAAAATGCTGCTATAGACCCAACGTTTTTCTTTTCTTTTAATTTTGAATTTTTTAACAGTGTTTCCATAAAATGCTGCTACAGGTCTTTAGCAGCATTTTAGAAAAAGCTGCTATAGACCCACCCAACATTTTTTTTTTTTTTTAAGAAAAACATTGCAACAGCTATATTTATAAAAACACTTGTATTTTTAATTTGTAATACAAATTTTTTTAATACCATAATTCATTGATGTAAAACCTAAGAACAAGGATAATAAAGCAAATATAATTCATCATTGATTAAATAACCAAGTTTTACAACACAAGTCTGCATTGTCAAAGAAAATAAGAGTATATGAGACTCATGCATTAAATTCACAAGACAAATGACGAGAAATCGGTCATCCAAAGTCCTCCCAATGGAAGCACCAAGTCCATGAAGACCAGAACTTTTATTTATGCAGCCTTCCTTGTCATATGTTTCTAGAGCTTTAACACCTTCATAAGTCTTACAAACAATTGCTAGCATAGTCTCCACTCCTAAGTACTCTGCAAATAGCCTGCATGCCAAATAAGTTGAAAGGAAAATTATGTCAAGCATAATGCGTATGATTGCTTGTAGTCAGTTATGACAATGTCTCTCAAGTAAGATACCCCATTCCTAACCAGGAATGCAAACAGGTCAGCTTGTTCATTTGACCCTCGTAATCAGTAAGTCTTTGTTGTAATATTTTATAGCACATAAATTTGGTCTATACTTATATAAACTACTCACAGAGCCCCAAGCTTCACTGATGAAGCTAATAAAAGGTTGTCATCTACTTTTGCAAATCCATATTATGATCAAATGCAGGCAATGATGAGATCGTGACTAATGAGGAATACCAGAAACAAAGAAAGATGCAAAACAAATCAAGTGCAAAGTTAAACAAACTTGCTAAGATTATCATCCTCTAGTTGTCCAAGTGTAGCAACAATACCCAGCACATCCTTGGTCAATGGAAGACTGGAAGCTTGAGCACCATGCCGTGTCTTCAATTGACACAAAATGCCAGCAGCAAATTTTTCACGCTGTAGAATTTGTTCAGTTGTTTGCTCTTCAGTCTGAAGTTGGGAGTTGTCCTATTATTCAATCTTTGGAATGCTTGAAGATTGACACTTGGCTAGATTAATTCAGAGGAAAGTTGTAAGTAACTGAATTTATGGAAACAGGAAATCCATACAATCAGCCACCCTATTCTATTCTTCAACAGAGAAAAGGCAATTATAATGGGAATTGCTGCATTTTTAATTGCCTAAATAAAACAGATATTATAAATAAAAGTTTCTAATGATGGTCAAGTGAAATTATAGCGACAAGTTAAATTTTCTCCAAGCTCAAACATGTAATGCCCATCTTTGATGCAGACCGGGATCTGCAAGGCTTGGCAAAATCGAAAAGGATTGAGCCAAGGAAAGGGGATAATCCTGGGATGCCACTCGACCAGGGGTAGCGGAAGCCACTGACGAGACCAAGCTAATCACTTGATTGGTAGGAGGATGTCCCTCAACTCCAAAGCAAGAGATACACTTGCAAGAATTATATCTTTGAATCAAAAGTTATTTTCTTTATTTTGGGTAATCACTCATATATAGAGTTCATTACATCATGGTCAAGCTAGAAAAACGGAATAATAAAGTCTAAACAATTCCAACACAAAGGAAATTAAATGCACTTTGAAAATCGATGACTGTTGCCATTCCCGACGTCCAGAAGTACAAACGTCATAACTTTCTCTATGGATCTTCAAATGATATAAGGTTAAGTGCATTTGAAACTAGAGATGTAGAGCTTTCCAAAGATATATCGTACACTGACTAACTCTTTGTAAATCGTTCCAGCCGAGGTGAATCATTCCAGCCAAGGTGCAGATCTGCCCGAGATACAAGAGATGCTTTGTTACCACCTTGGCCCGAGATACAAGTGTTGTATGCCGAGATGCAAGGAATGCTCCTGCATCATTCTCCCCTTCTTGAAAAGAACTAGCCTTCAAGTTTGAGTTTAGATCTTCCCACAGCAACTGATCTAACTTCTTGAGCTCTTCACCAAAAATCCATGCATCTTCGGAACTTGGTTTCTCAAGCCATCGAACCAAGTATTGTGTGTAAGTGCCACCGAGTTGTGATAGAATGCACATCCAGAACATCAATGGACTTGCTCTACTATCAACACACATTCTCCATGTTCCATCTTCTTATGAGCTAAAAGAGCTGGAACCGCACAAGGACGAAGAGATTTTCTAATCAGCCCTTTTTTTCAACAATTCAATTACTTGTCTTTGTAATTCAGCATGTTCACTAGGAGGCATTCTATAATGAGACAGATTAGGAAGAATAGCACTTGGAGTGAAATCAATTTGGTGCTGGATGTTTCGAAGTGGTGGTAAACCACTAGGAAGCTCATCAAGAGCAAGGCTTTTGAATCTGGGAAAAATATATTTTTCAATTACGAGATCCTCGTGTTACAAATCAGCTTTTTACAGGTTATAGGCATGATTCTTTCCCCGCAAAGATGGACTATTGTCAGGACCCTCCAATGCTAGCGCTGACAAACCCGTTGGCAAACCTTCTGATGATATTGCGGCCCTTTAGTTGGAAGTTTTAAGCCGAATACAAGTAAATTGTCTCTCAAGCTCAATTTTTCATCTGACGGGACTAGAATATTAGGAAACTTCTAAGAAATTGTTAAAACATGGTAAAATGTAGCTTATCTGGTGAACAGAACGGAGGATAACTCTGAAACAATTGGTGATCAACTAAGTGCTAAAGTAAGAGCAAGAGCTAAGAGCTCAGCTGATGGCTCTCCACAAAGTTAATGCAGAACAAGATTTTGTGCGAGTGTAAACTTAGTAATCTTGGCAAGTGTGGTACTAATTACAATTGTATTTGCAGAATGTGATTTCATATCTGTTGTAGCTCTGGCGTAGTAGACGATCCTAACAGTTAGTTTCTACGTTTCCAGGGTAAGTTGTCGACAGGACAGGATATAGCAGTGAAGAGACTTTCAAAAACTTCTACTCAAGGAAACATAGAGTTCACAAATGAGGTTTACCGCAAGGCTCCAACATAGGAATCTTAGAGTTTTGGGATATTGCATAGAAAGGGAGCAAAAGATGTTGATCTATGAATACATGCCAAACAGAAGCTTGGATTTCGACCTCTTTGGTATGCAATATATCTGCAGTTCCTTTTGTGTTTCTGTGAAATTTAGCTTTGTATCTTATGAGTCAACACTAGGATGGTGCAGAGTATCGAAAAATGACTAAAAAAGCAAAAGAGAATTTTTTTTTCTCTCCATCTTTTCATAGATTGGATAGTTACGCATATCAAGAACTCAATTATAGTATCCAGTAAAGGTAGTATGAGCCATCCTCAACTTTTCTTAATGCAATGTTGATGAAATTTTAATAAAGGCCTACATGCAAATGATTTTCAATTTGATTTCTCGACAGCATCGACGACAGCTCTAGTGCAAGAAAGAGGTCCCGAACACAAGCCTCAAGTGGAAGAAAGAGCTCCCAAACACAATCCAAAGTTAACCTGGATTTTTATTCTTCCAGTAACTTTGATCATTATCCTACTAGCTATCACGATCACTTACAAACATGGCAGAGTACTAAGGTTAAAATGTAAGTGTAAGCATTTTCCATTAATGGCATAGCAATGGCACTTTTCCAATTGTTAATACGACATTAATTAAGATATCAAGTTCTTTAGTTTCTTACATTCGGTTATAGGCATGATTCTTTTCCGCAAAAGAGGACTATCAGGACCCGTTGCCAATGCATCAGCTGCCGAAAATGTTGGCAGCAATGCTCCTAGTCTACAAGTGTTCAGCTTTTCCAACATCAAAGCGGCTACAAATGACTTCTCAAGTGAAAACAAACTTGGAAAGGGTGGTTTTGGCCCAGTTTACGAGGTAATTTTTTGTCTCCCGTGCTCAATTTTTCGTCTGATGGGACTAGAATATTAGGAAACTTCTAAGAAATGATTAAAACATGGTAAAATGTAGCTTATCTGGTTAACAGAATGGAGGATCACTCTGAAACGATTGGTGGTCAACTAATTGCTAAACTAAGAGCAAGAGCTAAGAGCTCAGCTGATGGCTCTCCACAAAGTTCAGGCAGAACAAGATTTTGTGCAAGTGTAAACTTAGTAATCTAGGCAAGAGTGGTTCTAATTACAGTTGCATTTGAAGAATGTGGTTTTATATTAGCTGCAGCTCTGGAGTAGCAGACGATCCTAACAGTTAGTTTCTATGTTTCCAAGTTAAGTTGTCGACAGGACAACATATAGCAGTGAAGAGACTTTCGAAAACTTCTACTCAAGGACACGCCGAGTTCACAACTGAGGTTACCCGTACCGCAAGGCTTCAACATATGAATCTAGTAAGAGTTCTGGGATATTACAAAGAAAAGGAGGAAAAGATGTTGATCTATGAGTACATGCCGAACAGAAGCTTGGATTTCCACCTTTTTGGTATACAATATATCTGTAGTTCCTTTTGTGTTTCTTTGAAGTTTAGCTTTGTATCTTATGACCCAAACTGGAGTCTAAATTATATAAAACAATCATCTTGATTTGAAGTTATTATTATTCAATTCTGAGAACAACAGAGATCAGAAATACAAGCATTGCGTATAGAAAGCCATTATATCTTGCTTAAGTGGATTTCATGTATTGGAGTATTATTAGACAGGGAAGCAACCCAATTTGTAGCAAACTTATCTTTTGCAGATCCAAGCAAACGAATAACTTAGATTGGGAAAAAATTGTTCACATCATTGAAGGGGTTATTCAGGGGCTTCTGTATCTTCAAGAATACTCAAATTTTACTATAATTCACCGAGATCTCAAGGCAAGCAACATTCTGCTTGACAAGGACATGAACTCTAAGATATCAGATTTTGGAATGGCTAAACTTTTTGGAAAGGATGAACATGAAGCAAATACAGATAGGATTGTTGGAATATAGTAAGTCCCCATCTTGTGTGTGATTTCTTGCTTCATCAATAAATTCTGACCCCTGTGCCATATGCATTGCAGTGGCTATGTTCCATGAAAATACGTTAGAAGAGGTATATACTCCATGAAGTATGATGTCTATAGCTTTGGGGTTCTACTTCTTCAAATCATAAGTGGCAAGAGGAACGGATGTCATTACGGTGCCAATGAAAATTTGAGCCTTCTAGACTATGTGCGTAAATTCATTTAACTTCGCAGTGATCTAACTGTCTGCAACTAAAATTTTTGCCTTTGAATTAATGAAGCGTGACATTGAATAATTTCAGCATACGAGTTGTGGAAAGTGGGTGGAGGCATGGAGTTTATTGATCCGTCGCTCAATGATTCCTTTTCACCCTGCAAACTCTTGACATGCTTACAAGTAGCTCTATTATGCGTCCAAGAAACTCCAGTGGATAGACCAACAATGTTGGGAATTTATTCGATGCTCAGAAATGATTTCAAACCTATTACTACCCCTAAAAGGCCGGCTTTTTCAACGGGAACTGAGGAAAATGTGGGGAGTAAGCAAGGAAGTTCTTCTGTCAGCAGTACACTAATTACAGAAATACTAGCACGATGACTAGGTCGCTTTTGTAGCAGATGTTTTGTTAAGGAGAACCTTCTTGTGTTTTTAACATTCCTCTGGTCAGATGTTTAATTCAGCGAGATTGAGGCAGAAATATATTATGATGGGACTTGAATTTCACTTGGAGTTTGATGAAAGTCTATTCTGTAACCGAAATAATTGATATTTGTTATTTTCAAACAAACCATTTGTTAGGTGCTCAAGAATTCAAAAAAACTCAGAGAATCTTCTTCCCTATCTATAAAGACCCTCTAGAAACTATACCCAAGAAGTTATCTAGATCCCTTCCTCGAAATTCCAGAGATTAAGTCATATTGTGAAGTGTGAATTGAAGTACAGGACTCTGTTACTTTAATTGAACTGAAATGAACAAAAAAAAAAAAAAAAAAAACCTCTAGCAGAGGTCAAAAAACCGCTGCTAAAGGCTTTAGCAATTGTTTTTTAGCGGCGGTCGAGACCGCCACTATAGGTCTGTCGCAATAGGCTATAGCGGAGATTTTCGTGACCGCTGGTGAAGACCAGGGTTTATAGCGGTGGTCACTTAGCAATAGTCGCGACCGCCGCTACAGACCCGAAGTGCTTTTTTGATATATTTAGCAGCGTTTCCCTAAAATGCTGCTATAGACCCAACGTTTTTCTTTTCTTTTAATTTTGAATTTTTTAGCAGTGTTTCCATAAAATGCTGCTACAGGTCTTTAGCAGCATTTTAGAAAAAGCTGCTATAGACCCACCCAACATTTTTTTTTTTTTTTAAGAAAAACATTGCAACAGCTATATTTATAAAAACACTTGCATTTTTTATTTGTAATACAAATTTATTTTAATAACCATAATTCATTGATGTAAAACCTAAGAACAAGGATAATAAAGCAAATATAATTCATCATTGATTAAATAACCAAGTTTTACAACACAAGTCTGCATTGTCAAAGAAAATAAGAGTATATGAGACTCATGCATTAAATTCACAAGACAAATGACGAGAAATCGTCATCCAAAGTCCTCCCAATGGAAGCACCAAGTCCATGAAGACCAGAACTTTTATTTATGCAGCCTTCCTTGTCATATGTTTCTAGAGCTTTAACACCTTCATAAGTCTTACAAACAATTGCCAGCATAGTCTCCACTCCTAAGTACTCTGCAAATAGCCTGCATGCCAAATAAGTTGAAAGGAAAATTATGTCAAGCATAATGCGTATGATTGCTTGTAGTCAGTTATGACAATGTCTCTCAAGTAAGATACCCCATTCCTAACCAGGAATGCAAACAGGTCAGCTTGTTCATTTGACCCTCGTAATCAGTAAGTCTTTGTTGTAATATTTTATAGCACATAAATTTGGTCTATACTTATATAAACTACTCACAGAGCCCCAAGCTTCACTGATGAAGCTAATAAAAGGTTGTCATCTACTTTTGCAAATCCATATTATGATCAAATGCAGGCAATGATGAGATCGTGACTAATGAGGAATACCAGAAACAAAGAAAGATGCAAAACAAATCAAGTGCAAAGTTAAACAAACTTGCTAAGATTATCATCCTCTAGTTGTCCAAGTGTAGCAACAATACCCAGCACATCCTTGGTCAATGGAAGACTGGAAGCTTGAGCACCATGCCGTGTCTTCAATTGACACAAAATGCCAGCAGCAAATTTTTCACGCTGTAGAATTTGTTCAGTTGTTTGCTCTTCAGTCTGAAGTTGGGAGTTGTCCATTCAATCTTTGGAATGCTTGAAGATTGACACTTGGCTAGATTAATTCAGAGGAAAGTTGTAAGTAACTGAATTTATGGAAACAGGAAATCCATACAATCAGCCACCCTATTCTATTCTTCAACAGAGAAAAGGCAATTATAATGGGAATTGCTGCATTTTTAATTGCCTAAATAAAACAGATATTAAAAATAAAAGTTTTAATGATGGTCAAGTGAAATTATAGCGACAAGTTAAATTTTCTCCAAGCTCAAACATGTAATGCCCATCTTTGATGCAGACCGGGATCTGCAAGGCTTGGCAAAATCGAAAAGGATTGATAGTCCTGGGATGCCACTGTAGCGGAAGCCACTGCTTGATTGGTAGGAGGATGTCACTCAACTGGCTCTTTGAATCAAAAGCCACTCAGAGTTCATTACATCACAAGCTGAATAATAAAGTCTAAACAATTCAAAAGAAATTAAATGGAAAATCGATGACTGTTGTTAAGTGATGGTCTGCTGAAACTAGAGATGTAGAGCTTTCCAAAGATATATCGGGTAAATCTTTGAATCATTTGATCTAAAGAGACACTTAGTTCCAGAGGAAGTCGTCAATTCTGAAATTTAATGGGGAACATTTTGGAGGTATCTCTCTAACTTTTCAAATGGAGCGAGCTCAACAGCATACTCCTTGAAGCTTGGTTTCTCAACATCCCAATTGTTGCATGCTGATAGTGAAGTTATAGAGAGCATGGTCAAGCCAGCACAATGCACTCTGAATTCCCGACGTCCAGAATGCCTTCTGCATTTGAAACTAGAGATAGAGCTTTCCAAAGATATATCGTACACTGACTAACTCTTTGTAAATCGTTAGTGAATTTAAGGTGCAGTGCCCGAGGAGATGCTTTGTTACCACCTTGGCCCACAAGTGTTGTACTGCAAGGATGCTCCTGCATCATTCTCCCCTTCTTGAAAAGAACTAGCCTTCAAGTTTGAGTTTAGATCTTCCCACAGCAACTGATCTAACTTCTTGAGCTCTTCACCAAAAATCCATGCATCTTCGGAACTTGGTTTCTCAGGCCATCGAACCAAGTATTGTGTGTAAGTGCCACGAGTTGTGATAGAATGCACATCCAGAACATCAATGGACTTGCTCTACTATCAACACACATTCTCCATGTTCCATCTTTCTTATGAGCTAAAAGAGCTGGAACCGCACAAGGACTAAGGATTCCCTAATCAGCCCTTTTTTCAACAATTCAATTACTTGTCTTTGTAATTCAGCATGTTCACTAGGAGGCATTCTATAATGAGCAGATTAGGAAGAATAGCACTTGGAGTGAAATCAATTTGGTGCTGGATGTTTCGAAGTGGTGGTAAACCACTAGGAAGCTCATCAAGAGCAAGGCCTTTGAATCTGTCCAGCAAGTCTTAAACTTCATTCGGAACCTCCTTTGCAACTTCTTCACTTCTATCCATAGCAACAAGAGCATAAATAATGTCATCTTCCTTGTAAGATTCTTTGAACTCTTTGTAAGATTCTTTGAACTCTTTGTAAGATAATAAACTGATCTGATTTGAAGAAGACACGCTTGATGGAACATCTTTCATAGGGGACAGCACATACTTCACACCATTGTGGATAACGGTGCAAGTGTTTCTTCTCCCATCATGGTAAGCACTCCTATCAAATTGCCAAGGTCTGCCAAAAAGCAAATGACAAGCATCCATGGGCAACACATCACAATAAATCTCATCTTCATACTTGCCAATGGAAAACTTTACTTTACTCCTTTGTGTCACCATGATTTCTTCACCCTTTTTGAACCAAGAAGCTTTGTAAGGCTTTGGATGACACTCACAAGAAAGTTTCAGCTTTTCTACCATCACTTTTGACACCATATTTTCACAACTTCCCGAGTCAATCATCAAGATGCACTTCTTTCCATGGGAAAGACAATAGGTTCTAAAAATCTTATGCCTCAACCATCTATCATCTTCTTGAATAGTCATAACTCGTTGGATTACAAGGCTTTCTGCATCACAATCACCTTCACAATATTCTACATCCTCATCCTCAGCTTCTTCATCATAGATTGGCTCTTGATTCACATCTCCTTCTTCTTCCTAACAAATGCAATTCAGCTTTCTTCTTTGGACATTCATAGGATCTATGCCCAACTTCATTACATCTGAAACATCTATTGGAAAATGAATATAATTTTCCATGCTCCTTACTCACCCTACCATGTTGTTGAGCTGGCTTTTGAAGGATAGGAGCCAACTTTCCTTCTTTCTCCTTCACCACCTTCGAACTTTCACCTTTTCAGTATGAACTCCATTTCATTTTCTCCTCCGCCTTTAGTGCCTTCTGGTATGCTTCCTCCAAAGAACGAAATGAATGCATCATAAGCTCACCCTTGAGATTATACTTCAGCCCACTGACATATCTTGCCACCAATTGATCATCAAATTCTTGCAAATTCACACGGCTCATAAGCTTGTAAAATTACTCTATAATCACCAACAGATTGCTCCATTCGTTGATGTAATTGATGGAACTTTTGGTAAAGAGTTTGAGAATAGTCTAAAGGCAGGAACTTCTCATCAAGCTTCACCTTCATCTCAGCCCAGATATTGATTTTTGGAATTCCTATGCGATCTCTACTTCGTTGATATTGCTGCCACCATATTAGAGCATGACCCTTCAACTTTGTAGCAACGAACTGCACCTTTCTTTCATCTGAGAGATCTTTCCATTCAAAGAAAGCTTCTAAAGATGCCATCCAATCACAGTACTCATCTGCATCAAGCTTCCCATCAAAGTCTTGCACATGAACTTGGATGCTACGATCATTGTTTTCTAAAGCACGAGCCAAACGTTCCATGGACCATTGAGCAGCAACTCTTGGTTCAACGAAAGAACTAGAAGAAAATGAATGGTCATCTGCTATTGTCATCTTCGAAGAAGACATTGCGTGCACTTTCCCGACTCCTATGGCTTCGAGTTGGTGAAGTTTTGCGAAGAAAAAGTTCACCACTTTTCGCTTCACTGTGTTTGTAAGTGTTTGATTTGATTCCCGTAACGCTGCAAGTTCAGCTTGTACATCATCACGCTCTGTATTTCTTTGATGTCATGGAGGCATCGTGAAAGGCCAAAAGATACGAAGAAGATAAAAATCTCGAAATTCTGAACAACAGAAAAGAAACCCAATCACCACAGCAGGAAAACTTGCTCTGATACCAATTTGATACAGACCAGGATCTGCAAGGCTTGGTAAAATCTGGAAAGGATTGAGCCAAAGAAAGGGGATAGTCCTGGGATGCCACTCGACCAGGGTAGTGGAAGCCACTCGACGCTACTAATCGCGGATGCCACTCGACGCGACCAAGCCACTCACTTGATTGGTAGGTGGAGGATGTCACTCAACTCCAAAGCAAGAGATACACTTGCAAGAATTATATCTTTGAATCAAAAGTTCTTTTCTTTATTTTGGGTAATCACTCATATATAGAGTTCATTACATCATGGTCAAGCTAGAAAAAATGGAATAATAAAGTCTAGACAATTCCAACACAAAGGAAATTAAATGCACCTTGAAAATCGTTGACTGTTGCCATTCTCGATGTCCAGAAGCAAAACGTCATAACTTTCTCTAGGAATCTTCAAATGATATGAGGTCAAGTGCATTTGAAACTAGAGACGTAGAGCTTTCCAACGACATATCATACACTGACTAACACTTCATAAATCATTCCAGCCGAGGTGAATCGTTCTAGTCGAGGTGCAGATCTGCCCGAGATACAAGAGATGCTTTGTTACGACCTTGGCCCGAGATACAAGTGTTGTATGCCGAGGTGCAAGGGATGCTCCTGCATCAATCTTTGTCATCATCTCGCCTTGGGGGAGAACCATTTTGAGCCACTTCCTTTTCATATAGAGAAGAACTAATGCTATGGTCTGAGGGTGCTCTTAAAGGTGCAAAGCTTGTCAGATTCCCAAGATCTTGTCCACAAAAAATTCCTACCTGAGCCTACACAACCATCCATTCATGTACTACTTAAGATCAAATTATATTCCAACCCTCCCCATTACTTAATAACCTTGCATGTACTATTCCTTGATTGAAAAAGCCTCAGCGATAATGAAGCAAAAGGAATGTTAATTTAAAGAAGAAAACACTAGATCATGTTGGGGAAAAATTTCAGACAACAACCATAGAAAATCACCCTCGCCCAATAAATTTTAAAGCACCAAAATACCACAAATCCTTCCCAAAGATCAAGTTTGAGTTTCTTTTAACACTTTGTTTGCTCAAAAACCCAATACATCTCCTATAAAGCAAAATCAAATACATCTTCTATATTCTAGCCAGAAAAAGAAGAAATTCAGGCCCAACAAAGCCCCATCATCTACAAGCGGAAATAACAAATTCTACAGCAAAAAGCCAATATTGGAGCGTCAAAACTCAAAAGTTTTCAGCAGCAAGTACAAATTTTCAAACAAGATTTAGTCACTAAAGGCAAAGATGTAAACAGAATGACTTCTACTTCTGGCCATGTTCAAAAGTTTTCAGCAGCAAGTACTAATTGCTTGTCAACAAAAGAAATGCAATTGAAGATTAGTTTAAGTCCTACCTCATGAGCTGTGACTACGTATGATATCTCTCTTTCAGAAATCACTAAAGACCATGGCAACCAATTAGCAACGTCCAAAATCAAATAAAAAGTAGCAGGAAATTGAGAAATATTTTATGGGCCCATAGTACATAAAGGATAAAACCAATGCTATCAAAGAAGATAGACTACTGATGCCAAGCATTAAGGCATCGAAAAGTATGGCACCAATGCAGGAACAAGAATGCCACAAAGGAAGTATAGAGGGAAGATCCCATATATACTTTTTTAGGTACTGGTTTTAACATGGAGTTGAGTACATAATAAAATGATTAACCAAGCAAAACATCTAACGACCACAATAAGCACGCAATTTTATATAGCAGCTATACCTTTTGCACTACAGTTAAACTTGCACAAAGGACATTTGGCATATTTGGACGATTTCAAAGATAGCATGGTCCCATAGAACTCACAAAATAGAAAATCACTTGCATGAGAATACTCCATGAGATGCCCCTGGCCCTTCAGTCAACTGTCTCTGATGCAGTCCTATACGAAAGCGGTGAGCTAGGGCAGAGGGATGGGAGGCAGAGGAGGGAGCTGATTTCTTTTAAACCGATCCAATACTATTATTTTCCACATTAAAAAGATGCTTTCCCATGAAAAGTCAACATCAACGTGACAAAAAAAATTAGCACAAATTAACTTTTCCAAAGCAGGGGCAAACGGAACAATTCAATATCTCTTAGAAATGGGCAAACATGGACCAAATCTCACCACCTATTCTTTTTGCAGCAAAAACTTCTCTTCAATCAGAAAGGAAAGAGGAAATAGAGAGAGAGAATCAAAAGAAAGAGGAAAATAGAGCGAGAGAATCGAAAGAGAGAGAACGAGAGAGAGAAAGAAAAAGGGGAGAAGAGAAAAAGAAGTGAGCGGCTGGCGAGGAGAAGAATTTGATAGAGGGAAATGGAAAACCAGACGAACTACACCAGCGAAAACGTTTGGCGCTAAACGAAAACGTTTGGCACTAAATAAAATTTTTCCATCTTGTTTTTATTTTTTTTTTGTAAGTTCCCATCTCGTTTGATATAAAAATAATTTTCTTTTTATTTTTTCTTCTTCTCATAGTTGTCAACAAATATTTATATCATAATATAAAATTTATTTTGTTATTACTACATATAAACATATCAAGTGAGACTTTTTAGCCATCATATACTTTGTTAGTTCAAAAGTAATAGTATATATTTATTTTAATTACTACTTTATTTGTAGTTGTAATACACATTGTAGCATGCATTGGTACTAGTAATAATAATCTTAATTAAAATAAGTTGGTAGTAATAATATATAATATTTATAATTTAAAAATATAATGCTTTACATATAAAATTGCATGATTTGTTATATGTGTTTATCATACACATGATATGTGCTAATTAAAAGTACTTTATATGTATGTACCTATATATATACCGAATGACTAAATCATAGCCTCTAAGACCATATATTAAGTTATGTACTTTAATTGCATAAGCTAATCTCAAAATATTTTTTGTTTGAAATTAAATAATATGTCCTAGTTAAATAGTATTATATTACTAATTATTCAAAATATATATACTCATTATATTTAAAATTTTTCAAATACACGACAAAATAAAAATTATATATTAAAAGAAATATAATAATATATAAAATAATAATTTACATTAAATAACTATATAATTAATAAAATATTTTTTTTTTCCACTTATACCTATAGCAGCGTTTTGTAAACAAACGCTGCTATAGATATACCTTTAGCTGTGTTTTTGAAAAAAAACACTGCTAAAGGTATATTCTACAGCGGCGGTCACTGTGACCGCCACTATAGATACCTAATTTCTAGCAGCGTTTGTGGACAAACGCTACTAGAGATTAGACCTATAGCGGGGTCACAGTGACCGCCGCTGTAGAGTATACCTTTAGCAGCGTTTTTTTCAAAAATGCTGCTAAAAATTTGGCATTTAATGGTGTTTTGCAAAAAAATGCGGCTAAAGGGGGTATTATAGAAAATTGAAATGTTTTTTTTTGTGTGAAAAAATCAATATTGAAGAACGCTTTTAAAATAAAAAAACATTTTAAAGACCCTTGACCAAACATAATTCTTCACGAATATACAGCACCTGTTTTCGAGCTTCCTTTTCTTTTATTCCCTTTTCTTTTTCTGTTTTCGTTTTCAACAGTTAAGATTTCAAAAAGGAAGCAATAAGTGACAACATTTGCGGAGGAAAACAAAATAAGTGTTGGGCTTTGTAACATTTACTGGACAACGATGTTTTAATTTGGATTGTTGTTAGGCAGTTTGATACCATATTAATCAAGAACACATCTATATTAGATACGTTTTAGTGGATGCTTCGATCGTTTCTGCCGTATGGGGGAAAACTTAGCAAGGAGCTAGCTAGGCAGCTATCCGTACGTTGTTGAGCAGCTTCAGAACCCGAAGATACCATTTCACTTCGATTACCAGGAAACCATTGATGAATGCTGACAAAAAAATTGATATCGCTATTGATTCAATAGTTCTTTGTCGTTGCTAAAATTGATCGTGAACTCTTATTGCATCCATGATGAGATTGGATCTTTGATACAGTTGTCTAGTGGTTTCCGGCTTTGGAATGTTAGTCATGTGTCTAGAGGTGCAAACTCTTTAACGCACCATTTAGCTCATTGAGCCGCCACTAAGTTACAATTTGGAGGTGATCCTCCTTTTTTTTTAGCATGGTTCTGATTTGCTTTGGCTGTATGCTGGAACTGAGCCCCATGAATTATTTTTTAGTTTGAATAAATTTTGAGGTTTTTGATAAAAATTATATATATATCGTTGTTCATTTCGATACCTTGATTATTTTTTAATTTTTTTTGAAGAAATCTTCACTTATATCCTCTTAACTATCACTCAAGTGTCAACTATGGGTTTGAGCAGTAGATTTCATCATATTTAGCCCTACAAATTATCAAAATGCTTTAATTTTCACCTCTGATAAGACCGTGGGATGAAATGTGTAAAAAAGAGGTTAAGTGACACAATCTAGGAGTGCTGATAGACCTAGAGGTGGATACACTGGGGCGGGTTTCAAAAAATGTCAGCATCCGCCCATGAAATTTTTTTCATTAGAATTACATTTTCGCCCCCTAAATTTAAAAAAATCCCAACACCCATCCCAAAAATTGAAACTTTTTCATTAAAATTACATTTTTACCTCTCATGAACTTCAAAAAAATCTCAGCAAATCTTATGTTCTGCAATATTTAAGAAATTAGCTTAATTTATAACAAATATTTTTACACCTAAATAACATAATAAATAAGATTTTTATCTTTCTGTTTAAATTTAAAACTAAAAGATTGTGTGTTGGTGATCTCTAGCCACTCTACATCACAATTAAATGACAATATAAATCATTTTAATTTTTTAAAAATTATACAATTACACACAAAATTCTCACAAATAATATCATAAAATGATACACCACTTAATCACTTTATCTTATATTTATTTACTATAATTTCTTTTATCCAAAAAATCACCATTAAACCATTTCAATGTAATTCAAAAAGAAAGAATATTATGCATTATTATATGATTTATAGTTTTTTAGGTCAAAAACAACCCAAGGGGGGTGAATTGTTAAATTTTTTAAAATTCTTTTTTCTTAAAAAAATATGCTAAAAATTATCTAGGAGCAGAAAAATAAATCTATTTAATCAAAAATATAGAAATTTGAAAGAAAAATTTGTAACATGGAGATAAGGATAGAGAGATGACACCATGTCTTTTAGGTGGTTCGGCCAAATTGCCTACACCCCCAAGGCTATTGAATTGGGGCTTCCTTTCCAATAGTAATTACACAAATCTTGGGTTCAAAAACTGAAATTTTTCGAGCTTGATTTTACACTGTCTCTTCTTACACTGTAACTCAAGTGTTTTTCACAAACACTCACGTGTTTTTCAAGAATACAAAAGAATCTTATAAAAGTTTTAAGTGAATAAACAAAATAGTACTGGTGTGCAAAGAACAAGATTTTTAATTGGTGGGAGTACGAGCTTTCTTGGATGTGATTCCTTTCTCTTTGAAATTTTTAGGACATCTTTTCAAATTTTTTCTCTCTTGTAGCAAATGAATTTCTTTTTGAATTTTGTTGCTAATTTGCACTTCTCAAAAAGTTCTGTACAATTTATACTAAATCACTTTGAATGGCCTGGAAAGCAACCTTTCGGGAGATAGTGCAATGTGTCGACACTTAGGGTCAATGTGTCGACACTTCCAACACTTAGTCACAAAAAAATGTTCTTTAACAACAACTATCCCAATTCAATCATTCTCAAAACCATTTATAATGAAAAGATGATCATTTAACAAGTACAATGAAGATCAAGTAGCTTAGAGAGAATTTTTAAAGAGAGAAACAAAGATACTTGACAAAAATCCTTTTAAGAGAAAGGATTAATAATTGTAAAATCTAAAGTCCTTAAAAACTTAGAGACTTTGTTATCATCAAAATCAATTGAAGATTGTTTGCAAAACAACCTTGGGCTAACAGTTTTTTTATCACTAAAGACATAGTCCCTAGCTAGGTCAATAACTAAGTTCAAATTTTTTAATATATTTTTTTATCTTGAAAAATTATATTTATCAAATTATTATTACAATATATATAAAATAAGATATATATAATTAAAAATAAAAAATTTTAATAATCAAATATTCAGCCCCTGTGAACAGGAGATTTGTCGCATTCCTCTACGTAGATATGGTCCTCTGACACTATTGGAGGATTTTTGGTCAAATCTGCCTATCTCATTGCTCAAGCAGCTCGTCTGAATTGTAGGAGCATCCTTTCCAAGAAGAATTGAACACAATTTGATCGTTGAAGATTCAATGCAAACTGAAATTCCTTTCGTGGAGGATTGCCAATAATTTACTGCCCAAACTGGGTCTCTTAGGCCTTTTATCCGACCAGGGATGGAAGATTCTGAACGTTGTCAAGTATATTTTCAGGCCCAGGAAACTTATGTCCATTGGTTTGTTCAATGTCCTTTAGCTCAAATCCTATGGATATCTGGTCCATGGCCTCTTAATCACCATGTTTTTAGTGAGATCACTATGGAGAAATAGGTACAGATCCTTCGTTATCCGTGCGAAGAACTTGGGATTGAAAAACATTTAGGAAGGAATTTTGTTCTTTGGGCTTGCATATAGGATTTTATCTGGATGATTAGAAACCAGATTTACCACCATGGGGTAGTTTTCAACCGCACAGAAGTGATGAAGCATTTCAAGGAAAATGACTCTTTTCTGGGAGTCTGTTGGATTCCCCTGCTCTGGATACTTTCAAAATCAATGTGGATGCAGCTTGTAGACCTAATGGTATTTACCTTGGTGCAGTTTGTTGAGATGGCTGTACTCTACCCTTTTATGGGGAATATTTCGCTATTCAATTAGCAGCTTGGCATTAAAAATTTGATAATTGAAAGTGATTGCTCTGTGGCCTGTAAGTTGATGAACCAGAAGGAAGCTCAGATTGAGTCTACTTTGGAAATAGTTATCCAGGCGGAAAGGCAGATTTGTACAAAAGGAAGATAATTGGCGGTTTATTTGGATTCTCAGAAGGCCATGGGCTTTACTATCATGTCTTTTATTCCCCTCGTGTAAGACTGACAATTTATGCCACCGTGATGTATAGTTGACCTTTGTTAATTATTGGCTGAAAAGAAAAAGACACAATATCAAACTGTTAGATCTTATTATGAGACGAATATTGTTGAACTTTAGAGAGTTTTTTTTTTTTTTTTAAATCAAGACATACATCAAACTGCAGAAGAAACATCATCAGGGGTTCAACCCCTACATAGAACTAGTTTAGAAAATTAGTTTGCTCAATTACATAAGGAGTGTTAGAATATTTCCTTTTAAGTGACCTAGTTGACATATGAGAATAATCTTTTAATAAGTAAAGATTATGGTGTAAATTAATAAGATTATGGAATCAGTGTCAAATTGATTCTGATTACAATTTGATTCTATTGTAATTGTTAAAGATTACAACTTGATTGATTCTGATTTGATATATTCCTTGATGGAAGGAACAAATCAGAATTTGTATCATATTGAGGGTCCCTGACCTAGCCTATAAATAGAGGCCTGTGTATACCATTTAGACACACTCGAAAAAGCATAGGCATAGGTTGGAAGAACCTCAATTATTTTCTTTTCTCTCTGTGCTAATAACTGTTTTTTTAGTTTAGAGGTTATGTTCAAGTGCTGAGCATAATGGCAGGAGGTAAACGTTCTTACTGTTTAAATTCCGTTGCTTATAAAATCATGTTAATTTGATTTTTTACTCCAACATGTGGTATCGGAGCCACCTCTGAGATCATTATGTTCGGTATAAGCTTTTAGTATATTTGTCTCTGCTGTATGAACTCATATGTGTGCTTTTCGTTTTGCTCTCTGCCTCCCTATTTCATTTTTGGTTCATCCTCCACACAACCAAAGCTTACATTTTTTCTCTGACATTACTTTTGGTTCTGGAGAAAAGGGAACTCAGGTTTTCGGTGCAAGACAGAATATTGATTGTGTTTTTGATTTTGAACCTCATCTTGTGTTTCTCTGATATTGTGTTTTGGAGGGAGAGCAAAGACAAGGGACGGGGAGAGCTGTCGGTGGGAGGAGGTTTTTTCACCTCCATGCGACACCAGGTGGTTGGAGAGGAGGCTGAAATCTCCTTTCCCTGCCACGGGCATTTTTGTACCGCCAGCAACGAGAAAATCACGGCTTTCTCGTCGTTGGTATAGGCGGTGGCGTCCCCAGGGACACCTGGGCGTGTTCACATGCTGCGGCAGCAGTTGCTGCCGCAAGAAGGTGTAAAACACAGACCTTCGGATCTATGTAATGTTTTTACCAGGTCATGGACCCAGTTTTTTGGGGAGGAATCCCTACCCGGATGAAGTTTATTGGGCTGGTTTAGGCCCAGCCCAATTGTACAAGCCTTAACCCGTGTTGGGTTAAGGCTGTGGTCAGCCCAAAGGCCTTGAGGCCCGTAGGAACCAGAACCGGCCTTGAAGGCCGGTTGTTGTTGACCCACTAGATCGGGTCAAGCGACCCGCGTGGGCGGACAGCAGGTTAGACCGATCGGCAGATTATAATAATATTTTATCATTATTTTTTAAAAAAATTTATTTAAAAAAAAAAACCCTCTTATATGTTCTGTGTTGCATTAATTTCTAGAATTATTTTGATATTGAACGTTTAATTGATTCCATTCTAGAAATACAAATTTGCATTTTGTGCTTGATTTATTATGTGCAAATCTAAATAAATAGATATGTTGATCATGTGTAAAATATTTGATGTCTAGACCTAAGAATAATTAACTGAACCTACTAAAGTTGGTGGGAATCTGTGGTATGATCGAAAAATACGGGTCAGGGAAAGTTCTGGCAAGGACAAGTCTTGGTTTTTAAAGAGTCATTGTGACCTACCTCACTTACCTGGGAGCTCCCCTGCTTGTGTTTTAGAAAATACTGCTTATCCCACCTTGATATATTGGTTCAATTTTGTTCTTGGATTTTGATTAGGCATCTATAAAGTTAAAGGATATTAATGAAGTCGTAATTATCATAATAATTTTGGGAAAGCCACAGCATCCCAATTTTATATTGGAAATTACATCAAGATTAATAGATGAACTTCATAAAGAGAAAATTAATATCCGTGTGGTGATTAATTCATAAAGTTATTTACTTATCCCCGCAGGGAGGTTTTTCATTTTATGAGTTAGTTAGATTAAAATAATAAATTTTGTATTAAAAATAAAATTTTCTTAGGCCTACAGGTACGGAAAATTCTATTCTTAATATTTAAATTTGTTAGTTTTAATAATAAAGAGTTGTTAGGTTTTAGTTGTTTTGGCATCATTCCGTGTCAAAATATGTCTTGATCGAGTTGTATTTTTGGTACACACATTTGTTCAAGAGTTAGAAGTCAATGGTCTGTCCAAAGTCTTCTTCACGTTCAACCAGCGTTCAACAAACGCTCGAGCGGCCTTGGACATCACGTTCGACTGACCGCTGTCCTTAAAATTTTCATACAGAGACATCACGTTCGACTAACGCTCGACCGGCGCTCGAGCGTCCTTAAGAATTTTTCATACAGAGACATCACGTTCGACGAGCGCTCGACCTACGCTCGAGCGACTTCCGGCGAATTTCAAAAATTGCTAGATTTTTGGGATTTCCTTGTGGATGATTTTTGAAACCCTACTAGGGTTCGTGAGAGGCCGACTAGAACGTGATATATAGGCTTCCTTTGAGAGTTTTTGCTGCCCCCTTCCTTGAGAGAAAAACCCTAGAAAATTAGTGCTTCAAGATATTGAATTTCTCTCTACTCTTCCTATATACTACTTTGTCCCTTCATAGTGTTGAAGGTGAGTTGAAGAACAAGGGTGTTCGTGAAGATCATTAAGAAGAACCTCAAGGGTTGAGGTGATTGCTGCTTGGAGCAGATCTGAGCAGGGGTGCTTGGATTATTACATCAGGGTTGTCAGAGTCAAGCAACTGGGGTTGCCCGTGTCTGAATCACTGTTGTAAGGATTTCTTCTTAGTGGATTTCAGGTGGCTGCTAGCCCGGAGTGGTTTTTCCTTTGAATGGTTTTTCAAAGGTTTTCCACTTCGTCATCAAATCTCTTGTCTCTTTATGCGTTTGATTAATTTCTTTACAAGTTTATTTATTGATTTGATGATTGTGTTGGTTGATTGATATATCTAGACTGATCAATTTTAGAACTTGTTTTAAAATTGATATTGATTCGTTAATTTACAGATTTCACCTATTCACCCCCCCTCTAGGTGAAGTTAGGGTCTAAACTAGGTTTTTCAATTGGTATCAGAGCTTAATTTCGGTCCTTGACCCTTAGTCTAGATGGACAAAAGTCAGTCATTGTCCGTGCCTCCATATTTTGATGGAAGCAATTATGCCTACTGGAAAGTTCGCATGAGAGCCTTTCTAAAATCCCTTGATGAACGTGTCTGGAGAGCTTGTGTTAAAGGGTGGTCTCACCCATATCTGAGGTTGAAGGTGTTAAAACACCTAAAGATATTAGTACCTGGACTATCAATGATTGTAATTGGAATAGTAAAGGTTTACATTCTATTTTTATGGCTGTGTCTGCTGATGAATTTAAACGTATATCTATGTGTGAAACATCTAAGGCAGCCTGGGATATTCTGGAAACTACTCATGAGGGGACCAAAACAGTAAAGAATTCAAAACTTCAAATGTTGACCACAAAGTTTGAAGAGATTCGAATGAAAGAAGACGAAACATTTGATGAATTCTATGCTAAGCTGAATGATATAGTTAATTCAAGCTATAATCTGGGAGAAAAGATTCCAGAACATCGAGTAGTCAGGAAAGTAATGAGATCTCTACCTGAAAGATTCAGATCCAAAGTCACTGCAATTGAGGAAAGTAAGGATCTCGACACTGTAAAGATTGAAGAATTGGTAGGTTCTTTGCAGACTTATGAAGTATCATTGCCTCAACCTAAGAAGAACAAGTCCATTGCCTTGAGATCAGTCAAAGAAGAGATCTCTGTTGATTCAGATGAAGAAGTTCTTGATGATGCACAATTGGCTATGTTTGTCAAAGAAATTCAAGAAATGGTCAGCGATCGTTCAACAGAAATTCTGAAAAGAATCAGGGTAGCTCAAGTGGATTCAGAAAGGACAAAAAGGACAAACACATGTCGAATGATTCCAAGAGTAAAAAACTGAAGTGCTTTGAATGTCAAGGTTTTGGTCATGTCAGGTCAGAATGTCCAACATACCTCAAGTCAAAAGGAAAAGCTATGAATGCTTCATTGAGTGATGATGAGTCAAAAAGCAGTAGTGATGATGAGAATTCTTCCGAAGATGAACAAGTAAATTTCATGGCTTTTGCAACTAGTACTGATGGTTTTGTTTTGCAGGAAATTGATGATGAATTTGAAGATTCAGACGTTGATGGCAATATTGAAGAAAGTCTTCAAGAAGCTTATAATAAATTGTTTGAGGAAAGTCTGAAGCTTCAAAAGACAAACAAATCTTTTCTCAAGAAAATGCATGAAGTGCAAAGTGAAAAAGATGAACTTATGAGTAAGTTTGAAGAAGTCAGTGCAAGAAATGTGGAACTTGAGGCTGAAGTAAAAATACTGAAGTGTGCTCTCGACAAGTCCAATACACAACTTCAACAATTTTCCAGTGGAACAAAGAAGCTTGATCACATATTAAGTCTTGGACTTCCATCTGGAAATAGGAAAGGTCTTGGCTACACTGAGTCTCAGGGTGCTTCAACTTCAAAGACGACATTTGTTCCAGCATCTATACTTGGAAAAATTCCAAAGTGAATAGATCAGCTCCACAGGTAAGCAAAGGTAAACAACTTGTTTCTAAATTTACTGATTCTAGGTCACAAAAGAAAAATGCTAGGAATTACACACCACAAAAATTTGTTCCTACATGTCATTTTTGTGGAAAAGTTGGTCACATTAGACCAAGATGTTTTAAATTGCACAGACAAGAGAAATCTTTGAATCAATCTTCGTCTAATGACAGTCATGAGAATTTAGCTTATCAAGTTAAAATTTTAACTGAGCAAACAATGTTATTGAACAAAAAATTTCAGCAATTTTCAAAACAATCACATGTTCAAGAAAAAGTTTGGATCAAGAAAGATGAGGTAAATTGTTTTAATTCGGTTGTAGCTTTTAAATCTCGATGTCTGTTCCAGGCATATGTGTGGTGACAAATCCTTGTTCACAACACTTAAAGATCACAAGGCTGGATCTGTGACATTTGGTGATGGTGGTAAAGCACCAATACTTGGAAAAGGTACAGTTGAAGTTGAAGGTATGCCTCCTTTCAAAAATGTTTTGTTTGTTGCTGGATTGAAGGCAAATTTGCTGAGTATTAGTCAAATTTGTGATTCTGGATTTGAAGTCCGCTTTGGTAAGAATTCTTGCTCTGTATTTGATTCTGATGGTGAATGTGTTGTGCAAGGTACTCGCACGTCTGATAACTGCTATGGTATTAGTCCACATACTGAATTGAAATGTAGTAGTGCCAACATTGATGAATCTGATTTATGGCATCAAAGACTCGGACATGTGAATTACAGAGATTTGTCTAAAATCTCTAGGAAAGAACTAGTTATAGGATTGCCCAAACTAGATAATGTTAAAATCGAGTGTGTGGACCGTGTCAACTTGGTAAACAAATAAAATCAGTTCATAAAAGAACTAGTGATGTTATGACTAAGAGACCTCTGGAATTATTACATATGGATCTCATGGGACCATCTAGAACTGAAAGTCTAGGTGGTAAGAAGTACATCATGGTGGTGGTGGATGACTTCTCAAGATTCACTTGGGTGGATCTTCTAAGAGAGAAGTCTGATGCTTTTGAACGAGCTGAAATTTTATTTAGACTGAATGAAAAGGGTAATTCCATTATTAGAATCAGGAGTGATCATGGTAAGGAATTTGAAAATTCTAAACTTCTTGATTTTTGTGCAAATGCAGGTATACATCAAGAGTTTTCTGCTCCAATCACACCTCAACAGAATGGAGTTGTAGAACGAAAGAATCGTGTCCTTCAGGAAATGTCTCGAGCGATGATTCACAACAAGAAGGTAGCTCTTCATTTTTGGGGTGAAGCAATCAACACTGCTTGTCACATTATCAATCGTGTCTACCTCAGACCAGGTATGAACAAGACTCCATATGAATTATGGAAAGGTAAGAAACCTACCGTTAAATATTTCAAAGTTTTTGGCAGTACTTGTTATATTCTTCGGGATAGAGAAAACACTGCTAAATTTGATACAAAGAGTGACAAAGGAATTTTCTTAGGTTACTCTTCAAACAGTAGAGCCCTTCGTGTGTATAATACTCGTACTTTTACTGTTATGGAGTCCATAAATGTTGTGGTGGATGATGCTTCAGTTGAGTCTAAAGATAACAATAATGAAGAACATTCATCTGTTGAAAATGCATGTGATTCTACAGGAGACACTGATGTAGTCTCTGATTCTGAAGTTCATACTAGCAAGGAACCATCTTCTAGGGTTCAGTTAAATCACCCTAAAGAAAACATAATTGGTGATCTCAATGAGGGAATGAGATTGAGAAGAAAAGTGTTAAGTAATTTGACTTACACTAGCTATGTTTCTCAAATTGAACCTAAGAAAGTTGAAGAAGCTCTTCAAGATGATTTTTGGATTAATGCTATGCATGAGGAATTAAATCAATTTGTTCGAAATGATGTGTGGTATTTAGTTCCTAGACCTGCAGATACAAATGTTATCGGTACCAAGTGGATCTTCAAAAACAAGACAGATGAGAATGGTACCATCACCCGCAACAAGGCAAGGTTAGTTGCTCAAGGATATACACAAGTGGAAGGTATTGATTTCGATGAAACTTTGCTCCAGTTGCTCGATTAGAGTCAATACGTATTTTACTTGCTATCTCTTGCTTCATGAATTTTAAGTTATATCAGATGGATGTCAAGAGTGCCTTCTTGAATGGTGTTCTTCAAGAAGAGGCATATGTTGAACAACCCAAGGGGTTTGTCGATCCAAAAGTTTCCCGATCATGTGTATCGCTTGAAGAAAGCTCTTTATGGCCTTAAACAAGCACCTCGAGCTTGGTATGATCGGTTGACGACTTATCTTCTAGATCATGGTTTCTCGAGAGGAGGAGTTGACCGAACACTATTTGTCAAGAACATTGACACAGACATCACTGTAGCTCAATAGTCTTTGCTACTGTTGATAATCTTGCCCATAAATTTGCTGAAGCTATGCAAAGTGAATTTGAAATGAGTATGGTCGGTGAACTAACTTACTTTCTTGGTTTGCAGGTTAAACAACTTAGTGATGGGTTATTTATAACCCAATCAAAGTATGCCAAGAATCTCGTCAAGCGTTTTGGATTGGATAGCAAGAAACATACCCGGACTCCCATGAGCACAAGTGTGAAGATAGCATCAGATTCTTCTGAGAAAAGCGTTGATCAAACTCTCTATCGAAGCATGATAGGTAGTCTTCTCTATTTAACTGCTAGTCGTCCTGATATTTCTTTTAGTGTGGGGTTTGTGCTAGATTTCAGGCTAATCCTAAAGAATCCCACTTGAGTGCTGTCAAACGTATCATTCGATATGTTAATGGTACTGTAGATTATGGAATCTGGTATTCCAGGGACACTAATATAGACTTAGCTGGTTATTCTGATGCTGACTGGGCTGGTAACGCTGATGATAGAAAAAGCACCTCTGGTGGATGTTTTTACATAGGAACCTGTCTAGTCGCTTGGATGAGTAAGAAACAAAACTCAATTTCTTTATCTACTGCCGAAGCTGAATATATTGCCGCAGGTAGTTGTTGTACTCAATTGATTTGGATGAAACAGATGCTTAAGGACTATGGTATAGAACAAGATTGCATGACAGTGTTCTGTGACAACACTAGTGCGATAAACATATCTAAGAATCCTGTTCAGCACTCTCGAACCAAGCATATCGACATTCGTCATCACTTCATTCGTGATCTTGTGGAATCTCGGACTATTTCCTTAGAACACATTTCTACGAAAATCAATTGGCAGATATCTTCACCAAACCATTGGATGGACTCAGGTTTGAGTTTCTCAGGAAAGCCATTGGTGTTTGTGCTGTCCCTTGATTTGCATCATTTTGCATTCTTTTTTTTTATTTTTTTTTTTTTTGTTTGTTATTTGTTTTTTTTTTTTTCTTTTTCTTCTTTTTATTTTTTTTATTAAAAAAAAAAAGGAGATTGTGTCGCTCGTTGGTTGGTTTAACTGATTGGTACTATCTTTTGTACTTATTGGACATATAGTCATTTTTCGTGCATGAAACTTTCAATACTCCTTCATCTTGTGTCTGATAAATAATGTTCTTGTCAGTTGTGCTTCTCGTCTCTGGTTGGTCCTAACTGGTATGATTTTTAAAATATTTACTTGACTATATCTATCACAATGCACACTGAACTTATTGGATGATGCTTGACCGCATGTGTGAGATTGTGTGTTGGCAATCACAAGTGAAGGGAACCATGCATATCTGGTTGAATTGACCTCTGACTAGTTGAACCTCCAACAGAAAAAGTCAAAAGAAACAAAAAGAAAAGAAAAGCTCAGAAAAGCAAAAGAACCGCAAGTCAAGAAAAGAACAAAGAAAGTTTGAACTCTTATGTATTGATGTTTCATACTCAGGGGGAGTAAAAATTATTGCAACAAAGTTGCATCTTTAGGTCCTAGTGGCATTGGGTTTGACTTTCGCCTGTTGTGTCATGGTTCTCCTTTACCAGTGGTTTCTTTTTGGTATGCCGTGACCACCTCACAAAACTAAGGTCTTAAGCTTCTCTTATTTTGTTGCGGTCTTTCACACACGTGTCGTTTGTATTTTCTAAATCATTGAAGTTTACACTGCTCAGAGACGTGTGGCTCCTGCTTGTCTATATTATTTCTCATGATCATAAGATGGTTTAGTATTTATTGTTTCATGTTTTCTGAAAATTACTAAGTCTTTTACAGTATTTTGGTGTGTGCTTTTCTATTTTTCCTTCCTCCGTTTGACTTTCGTTCGATGGTCGCTCGAGCGTACATTTGTTTTATTCCAGAGACTTTTCGTCCGACATTCGCTCGAGAGACGCTCGAGCGCTCTTGTCGATACTTTACAGAGACTTTACGTTTGAGTCTCGTTTGACACGCGCTCGAGCGCACTGTCTATTTTTTAAAAATCAAAAGGGGCGGTTTCTTTCTTCATTTTTTTTCTCTCTTTCTCTTTTCTTCACGACTCCTCTCTTCTCATTCTCGTGTGTTTTCCTCTTTCCTCAAATTTTCTCGTGGGTTTGCTCTCTTCCATCAAAACTCGTTCTCCTCATATTCAAGGTAATTCTTCTCCTTTTTTTATTTCTCTGTTTTTACGTTTGGGGTTTTTGCCTTGGTCTGCGTTTTGTGATTTTGAATCGTGAGTTTGCGTTTTGTGATTTGTTTTCTGTTCCATTGTTCTTGTTCAATTATTGTTTTGTTATCTTGCTTGTATTTAGGCTTAATCATTCGCATGTGGTGTTCTTTGCCCGTTCACGTTATTTCTGCCTACTACCTGTTTGATAATATGCTCCTGTGTGTTTTTCTTTCTCATTTGTGTTGTTTTTCATGTGATTTTAAGTTTGGTTGTTTGTTTGTTTTCTTGCTCTTTCTCTTGCTTCCTATTTTCTTGTTTTCTTTCTTTTTTCTTTACTTATTTTTGTCTTTGTCTCTCTTTCTGTTTTTGGGTTTGTTATCTTTGTCTTTTTTTTTGTCTTCATCTTATCTAAGTGTTTTTCCTTCTGTCTTGTTGAATTATATTTTGTAAACTTGCATTGTCTCTCTTCATTTGCATTCACGCTATCTCTTCAAGGGCAGTATCTTACACTTTTGGTCTTCTTGATGTTACTCGATTTTGACCGTGTCTTGTGTTTTTATTTCTCAGATGGTGAAGCGTAAGCAACCCGCTGGTAGTTCCTCAAAACCTACTAAAGTGCCTCGTAAGTCTAAACCCCGCCCTTTTGATGCTTCTCGTTTTGTGGATGCTCGTGCTTCCGAGCTTTTTCATTCCACTTTTCACAATCGCAAAGTTATTGTTGAACGTGAGGTTCTCCTTGCTGAGCTTCCTGTTGCGACTGTGTCTTCTTATTTTTCTTCTCGTCATTGGGATCCTTTTCTTCAGGATCTCACTCATCTTGTTCCTCCTGAACTTCTTGTTCGGGAATTTTATTCGAACTTCTTTGACGTTGATGAGGCTTCTCTTAGCTTCTCCGTCTTTATCCGTGGTCAACGTCTTCGGGTTTCTCCCGATGTTATTGCTTCTCTTTTTGGTGTTGTCAGGGTACCTGAACCGGTTTACCCTTATGTTGAGTCTAGTCGTGAGCCTCCTTCTTTTGAAGCCATGTCCCTCCTTCTCTTTGGTCGCCCTTATCCATATGCCGGTGGTACTCTCTACACCTCTGATTTCTCGCTGAGAATCATGTTGTCAGTCGTATTGCTCTGACAAATCTTTATCCTGTTGCTCACCTTTCGTCTATTTCGCTTACTCGAGTTCATTTTTTATATGCTTTACTAATAGGTGATACCATAGATATATGTTCTGTGATCTGCTCGCATATGATAGAAGTATTTCAGTCCACTTCTAGTAAAGTGGGTCTTTCATATGCTTGTTTGATTCAGCGCTTATATCGTGCCCATAGTATTGCTTTCCCTCCTGACGGTCCTTTTCCTGACACTCTATCGGCTATTGGTGCCACTACTCTTTCATTGAGTCGTGCTCATCTTAAACGCCGTCAGGCGTCTGCTTCCGCCTCTGTTCCTCCCGATGATCCTTCGTCTTCTGTCCCTCCTTCTATTCCGTCCTCTTCAGCCGGTCCTTCTCATTCTCCTCTTCCGACTCCCTTGGATCCTTCCATTGCCGCTTCGTTTTCTCTGATCATGGATCAGCTTGCCATCCTTACCACTCAATCTGTCAACCTTATCCAGATTGTCATGCGTCATCAGCGTCACTCAAGCGTCACACTCTTACCCTTGCACGTCATGCTAGGGCGACTGAGCGTAATACCCAAGCGGTCTCTCGCCTGCATCGCTTAATTCACCCTCTCGTTGGTGCGAATGCTCTGCCGTCGGACATCACGTTCGACTAATGCTCAACCGGCGCTCGAGCGTCCTTTAGAATTTTTCATACAGAGACATCACGTTCGACGAGCGCTCGACCTACGCTCGAGCGACTTCCGGCGAATTTCAAAAATTGCTAGATTTTTGGGATTTCCTTGTGGATGATTTTTGAAACCCTACTAGGGTTCGTGAGAGGCCGACTAGAACGTGATATATAGGCTTCCTTTGAGAGTTTTTGCTGCCCCCTTCCTTGAGAGAAAAACCCTAGAAGATTAGTGCTTCAAGATATTGAATTTCTCTCTACTCTTTCTTATATTACTTTGTCCCTTCATAGTGTTGAAGGTGAGTTGAAGAACAAGGGTGTTCGTGAAGATCCTTAAGAAGAACCTCAAGGGTTGAGGTGATTGCTGCTTGGAGCAGATCTGAGCAGGGGTGCTTGGATTATTACATCAGGGTTGTCAGAGTCAAGCAACTGGGGTTGCCCGTGTCTGAATCACTGTTGTAAGGATTTCTTCTTAGTGGATTTCAGGTGGCTGCTAGCCCGGAGTGGTTTTTCCTTTGAATGGTTTTTCAAAGGTTTTCCACTTCGTCATCAAATCTCTTGTCTCTTTATGCGTTTGATTAATTTCTTTACAAGTTTATTTATTGATTTGATGATTGTGTTGGTTGATTGATATATCTAGACTGATCAATTTTAGAACTTGTTTTAAAATTGATATTGATTCGTTAATTTACAGATTTCACCTATTCACCCCCCTCTAGGTGAAAGATAGGGTCTAAACTAGGTTTTTCAAGATTAAATTTCATGCATGATGTTACCTTTGCCCATAGGTAGGTTGAAATTTACTATTAAATTAACATTGGTTGATTTAAATATGGTTTATTCATAGCAATTAAGTAGTCCTGTTTTTCGTAGGTTATATTGCAGTTGTTTCTTCTTCCCTTATTAATAGTTCGTTGCATGTTCCAATGCTAAGTGGTGATAATTTTTCTGACTGGAAACAAAGTTTGCTTTTCACTCTGGGGTGTATGGAAATTGATGAAGCGCTCCGTATAGAGGACCACCCGCTATCACGAAAACTAGTACGCAACAGGCGATTTCAAAATATGAGCGGTGGGAGCGATCTAATCGCCTCAGTTTGATGTTCATGAAATCTCATATCATCAAGGGCATTAGGGGTTCTATCCCTGAGTGCACTAAAGCTAAAGCCTTTTTAAAGTCTGTTGAGGAGCAATTTGCTACTTCTGACAAGGCATTGGCCAGCACCCTAATGAAAAGGTTGTCAAGCAAATCAATCAACAGTTCAAGTAATGTGTGTGGGCATATTATGGAGATGAGAGACATTGCAGCTCAATTGAAGTCTCAGGAGGTTGAAATTTCTGACTCATTCTTGGTTCATCTAATTTTGAACTCTCTACCAGTTGAGTATGGTCCTTTCAAAATATCATACAATACACATAAGGAAGCATGGTCAGTGAATGAATTATTGGCTATGTGTGTTCAAGAGGAAGAGAGGCTGAAACTCGAGAAACCTGAGAGTGCTCACTTTGTTTCTCGTGCTACGGGGAAGGCCAAGAAAGGCAAGGCTGCCCAACACTTCAAGAAGGAGAATAAGGTGCCAATAAAGATCAATGGCAATAAGGATACTTGTTTCTTCTGCAAGAAGAAAGGGCACATGAAGAAAGATTGCCAAAAGTACCTCAAGTGGCTCAAGAAGAAAGGTATATTCCTATCTCTTGTTTGTCATGAATCTTTTTTTGTTGAGGCTCCTTGCAATACTTGGTGGATTGATTCTGGTTCTACAATCCACATTGTGAATACATTGCAGGGTTTTCTCACAACAAGGAAGCCGATAAGAAATGAACAACGCGTTTACTCTGGAAATAAATTATTCTCATGTGTCGAGGCAGTTGGGACTTACAGAATACTTTTGAAAACTGGATTTGTTTTAGATCTTGAGAATGTATTTTTCATTCCTGAATTTTCAAGGAATTTAATTTCTATTTCAAAACTTGATGTACTGGGTTATGGTTTTTATTTTCTCAATTCAACTTTCAGTTTATTTAAAAATAATCAAGTTGTTGGTGGTGGAATGAAAATTGATGGTCTTTACAAAATTGATCTAGATCTCAACTTTGAGAACAATTATTTGTCCTTACATACTATTGGCATGAAGAGAAACCATATAAATGAGAATTCAGTTTGTTATGGCACAGGAGATTGGGACATATCTCCATTGAGAGAATCAAAAAGTTGACTAATGATGGAGTCTTAAAAACTCTTGATTTTGCTGATCTTGGCACTTGTATAGACTGCATAAAGGGAAAGCAGACTAACAAGTCCACTAAAGGTGCCAAAAGGAGTTCTAAGATTCTTGAGATCATACACACTGATCTTGTGGACCTTTTCCTACTCCATGTTTCAATGGTCAGAGATATTTTATCTCTTTCATTGATGATTATTCTCATTTCATGTATCTCTACCTTCTTGATGAGAAGTCTGAGGCATTGAATGCCTTTAAGACTTATAAGGCAAAAGTAGAGAAACAAAAGGAATACGAAAATCAAGATCGTAAGATCTGACAGAGGTGGAGAATTATTATGGAAGGTACACAGAAAAGGGACAAATGAGTGGTCCATTTGCAAAATTCCTTGAAGAGGAGGGCATTGTTGCTCAATACACAATGCCTGGTACACCACAACAAAATGGTGTAGCAGAAAGAAGGAATCGCACACTTATGGACATGGTTAGGAGTATGCTTAGTAATTCTCATCTCCCTCTATTTCTATGGAGTGAAGCCTTAAAAACTATTGTGTATATATTAAACAAGGTTCCATCCAAGGCTGTCCCCAAGACACCTTTTGAGTTATGAAATGGATGGAAACCCAGTCTAAATCACTTACACATATGGGGTTGTCCTGTTGAAGTGAGGATTTACAATCCGAATATAAAGAAATTAGATCCAAGGACAACCAGCGGATTTTTTATTGGCTATCCAGTAAACTCCAAAGGATTTAGATTTTACTGTCCTACACATAATACTAAGATTGTTGAATCAACAAATGCTAAGTTTTTAGAGGATGCTGAACCTAGTGCAAATTCTCAAAAGGTTGAATTTAAGGAAGCACAAGAGTTGACTGAATCTTCTCCTCTTGGAGATAGATTAATTGTGCTTAGGAAAAATCAAATTGATTGTCCTGAACCACATCCAGTTCAAGAAGAGCCAACTCATACAGAACAGGTTGAGACTACGTCTACCCAACCTCTGCAAAATGTAGAGAAGTAGAATTGAGAAGGTCCTCTAGAATAAGGAGACCAGCAATCCCTAGTGATTATGTTGTATACCTCAAAGAGTCTGACTTTGACGTTGGACCTAAAAGGGATCCAAATACGTTTTCACAGGCCACGAATGGAGACAACTCCATGTTGTGGTACGATGCCATGAAGGAAGAGATGGAATCTATGGCAAAGAATCAAGTTTGATCTTGTTTACAAAATGGGTTTACAAAACCAAAAGGGAAGCTTCCAGTAAAGTTGAACGATATAAAGCCAGACTTGTAGCCAAGGGTTTCACTCAAAAGGAAGGCATAGATTATCATGAAACCTTCTCTCCAGTATCTAAGAAGGATTCATTTAGGATAATCATGACATTGGTAGCTCATTTTGACTTAGAGCTACAACATATGGATGTGAAAACAGTCTTTCTAAATGGGGATCTTGAGAAGGAGGTATATATGAGACAACCTGAGGGTTTGATGATAACAGTCAGAAGGCATGTAAATTAAAGAAATCTATATATGGACTAAAACAAGCCTCCCATCAATGGTATATTAAATTTCACAAGGTTATTACCTCATTCGGATTTATTGAGAACCTTGTGGATCAATGTATATACCTTAAGGTCAGTGGGAGTAAAGTAATCTTTCTAGTCCTTTATGTAGATGATATTTTACTTGCAACTAATAATTTGGGTTTACTACACGAAACTAGACGGTTTCTCTCCCAACACTTTGAAATGAAGGATTTGGTGAAGCATCTTATGTCATTGGCATAGAGATTCATAGAGACAGAAAACAGAAATGTTACAACTGTCTCAGAAGGCCTACATTGAAAAGGTTTTAGAGAGATATGATATGAGCAAATGTGCTCCTAGTGTAGCACCTATCATTAAAGGGGATAAATTCTGTATGGATCAATGTCCCAAGAGTGAATTGGAACAAGAACTAATGAAAGGTTTACCATATGCATCTGCAATCGGCAGTTTGATGTATGCTCAGGTCTGCACTAGACCTGATATTGCATTAGCAGTTGGTATACTGGGAAGATACCAAAGTAATCCTGGATTGGAGCATTGGAGAGCTGCAAAGAAGGTCATGCAGTACTTACAAGGAACCAAGAATTACATTTTGACCTACAGACATGTTGACCATTTAGAAGTCTCTGGGTATACAGATTCAGATTTTGCTGGATGAATAGATAGCAGAAAGTCTACTTCAGGGTACATTTTCCTTCTTGCTGGAGGAGCCATATCCTAGAAAAGTTACAAACAGACTATGGTTGCTACGTCTACTATGGAAGCAGAGTTCATTGCATGCTATGAAGCCACTACACAGGCATTATGGTTAAGAAATTTTATTGGTGGTCTCAAAATTGTTGACTCTGTTGCGAGACCAATTAAGATCTTATGTGACAATTTTGCTGCAGTATTCTTTTCAAAGAATCATAAAAGTGGAAGCAGGAGTAAGCATATAGATATCAAGTATCTTAGTGTGAGAGAAAACATTAAGAGACATGAAGTTTCTATAGAGCATATAAGTACTAAGTTGATGCTTGTTGATCCCATGACTAAAGGTTTACCGGTAAAACAGTTTAAAGGTCATGTGGACCATATGGGGCTTGCTGATTCATTTTGTACTTAGTTTCTCTCAATTTTGATCTATAGACATGAAGTTATTGAAATAAAAGATTTATTGCACAAATTCTTTATTTATTGTTATCTATGGAGATAAATAAAGTTAGGACCCGAATGACTTATAGGAAGTTTATTCATAAAGTTTGATTCCCATAAAGTACTCATATAATGAGTATTGTGCATTGTAATACATGGAAGGGACGACTGATTATCTTAAGGTTTTACCGCCATGATTCGTGTGTAGCATTCATTATGTGAGTGGGAGGATTCCATAAATAGTTGGCCATACTAAAGAACTCAAGACACCATAAAGATATATGTCATCAAGGTCAAGTGGGAGAATGTTAGAATATTTCCTTTTAAGTGACCTAGTTGACATATGAGAATAATCTTTTAATAAGTAAAGATTATGGTGTAAATTAATAAGATTATGGAATCAGTGTCAAATTGATTCTGATTACAATTTGATTCTATTGTAATTGTTAAAGATTGCAACTTGATTGATTCTGATTTGATATATTCCTTGATGGAAGGAACAAATCAGAATTTGTACCATATTGAGGGTCCCTGACCTAGCCTATAAATAGAGGCCTGTGTATACCATCTAGACACACTCGAAAAGGCATAGGCATAGGTTGGAAGAACCTCAGTTATTTTCTTTTCTCTCTGTGCTAATAACTGTTGTTTTAGTTTAGAGGTTCTGTTCAAGTGCTGAGCATAATGGCAGGAGGTAAACGTTCTTACTGTTTAAATTCCGCTACTTATAAAATCATGTTAATTTGATTTTTTACTCTAACAAGGAGAACCACCTAAAATAAATTCAGAGGCGGCCTAATGAATTAGACCATGTACAGCATTGTTCGCACCCTTCTTAGTGTGGTGACATCTATAAAAAACATCTTTTGAAACAATTCAATCTTTGTGTGTACACCAATCGACCTTCTCGGAAATGAAATATGACGAAGTTAATGCTTGTCTGGCTGTTCTCTTCATCACTAAAAAAAACAAAGAAATATGATGAAGTTAATTGTTTAAGGGACTCGAAATAATATTTTACACATATTTTGAAATACTTTCTCTTGTTTTTTTTTTTTTTTGGTCTTGAGGAAGACTTGCAACAGAGAGTCTCATTGACTTGCAAGTGGTCGTGTTCCTTTTTTACGGTGCCATATCCTTGCATTTTCGGTATGTCGCCCAGTCTTGTCAGTCAGCTTGAACTTCTCTCAATCTCTTTCTCGTTGGGCACATGTAATTATTGGAGGTGGTTGATAAAACTCAGTAGGGAACGAGGGTTGTGAGGAGTAAGGCTGTACATCTGTCGGGTCGGGTTCACATTGTAACATTCGGGACGATGAGGGCTGCTATCTGTAAAGGCGTAAGCTTTTTGGCGTGGAAAGGGCAAGGCTAGAGAGTTCAATAGTTGGAGTTGTCGAGAGTATTCGAGATTCACTTATGTTTAATGGGTCTAAATTGTCGGCTGGGTATTATCATTCGATCATGGGTCAGTCCACCTCTAGACTGCTTATGTTATTTGCTTTCTTATTTTTCTTAGTTGGGCTGAGCCTATTGCAGCCCATTGTCACAGATCTGGCCCTGCCTAGTCACCAAGGTATCATATCTGTTTGCCTTGCTCTAGTATTTTCTTTTATCGCGAAACCTATATTGTGTTGTTTGGAGAACGTGGAGGCTAGTTGCCTCGAAACAAGTTGTATTTCTTTCCGAATGAAGTAATTCACCTACTCAATTTCATCTCTTATAAACCATTTGTATTTCATTTCTCTATTACAATCAATTTGTTACAATTTGGTATCAAAGTTGTTCGATCCACCAATATCAAAGCAATTCAATCCACCATGGCTGACGTTAAGAAGATTGCACAGGCCTTGGAGGACCTGAAGAAGCAACAAGAGATCCAACAGAAAACACAAGAAAGTCAGCAACAGATCCAAGAAAATCAACAACAAATATTGGAGAATATAACCAAACAGTTGGAGGTCCTTACCGTTGGGTTGCAATCGGTGATACACAATCAAGATGGAGAGGTTGGAAAGCCATCAATGGAGGAGACGTATACAGCAACACAATCCAGAACTAGGACGTATACAACAGCACAATCCAAAACCAGGAGGAGTTCATATGCGGTCAGTAAGGCTCGATTTTTCAAAATTTGATGGGAATGACCCCACCAGGTGGCTATACTGTGCCAATCAGTTCTTCACATACAATTAAACATCACCCCACCATCGATTATTAATTGCATCTTTCTACATGGAGGGCAAGGCCCTAATTTGGTTTAAAGAAGTGGAGCAATCTGGTACTATAATGAGTTGGGATGCCTTTGTTAAGGCGATGTTGTTGAGATTTGGGGCCCATACTTATGATGACCCAATGAAAAATATGATGAAGCTAAGACAAACTACAACTGTGGAGGAGTACAAGGGGCAGTTTGAAGCTCTAGCTAATAGATTGAAGGGGTTCGATGAGGGGTATAAGCTGAGTTGTTTTTTGAGTGGATTAAAGGATGAGATTCGAGTAATGGTAAAAATGTTAAATCCGGGTAGCATCCATTCAGCTTATGGATTAGCTAGGATGCAAGAGGAGAACCTATTGGTGAGTAGAAGATCTTATAAACCTGCGGCAATAGGATTTTCAAATCCAAGTCCACAATAAAATCTGTCCTTAGGGGGGATAGGACTCAGCTGAAATTGACAATGCAGAAAATCACTCCACAACAGATGAAAGAGAGGAGAGAAAAAGGTTTATGTTACAACTGTGATGCGAAATGAAACCCACTACACAAGTGTAGCAACATGAAGCTGTTTATGATAAAAGCTGGGGAGGGAGTGGGTGAGTCGAATTTAGTAGAGGAAATGGTAGAGGAGCAGGAAAGAAATGAACCCTTGTTAGAAGAAGGAAATGAGGAGTTAGGGATATCCTTGCATTCAATTATAGGGTCTAATTGACCTAAAACTATGCGGCTAATGGGTAGGATTAATCAGCAAAGTTGTGTGGTTTTAATTGACAGTGGCAGCACCCATAATTTCCTTGATTCAGGAATTATGAGAGGTGCCAAACTCAAGATAGACACCAAGCAACAACTAGTTGTGACTGTGGCAAATGGTGAAAAGGTGGGAAGTGAAGGGAAGTGTAAGGGGATTAAATTCAGATTACAAGGCAATGAATTTACAATGGATGCACATGTTGCTGGTGCTTGGTGGCTGTGATGTAGTGTTGGAAGTGCAATGGTTAAGTACCTTAGGCACTATTTCTTGGAATTTTAGTGAGCTAACTATGTGTTTCAGTCACTTGGATAGAGAAGTGGTGTTGAGAGGGTTGATTTCCACTCACTTCGTGCATGATTCATTACAGTTCAGAATGCCTAAGGGGGAGAAATGTGGAATTATTTTGCAGTTAGTTGGTAGAGGAAGTGAAGTTGGAGGGGAGTCATCACATGGGAGTCCTTGCAAGGGTTATTACAACACTTTGCCCGAGTTTTTGAGGAACCAAAAGGGCTGCCTCCTGCACATTCTCATGACCATGCAATTATTCTTAAAGAGGGTGTCGAACCAGTGAGTGTGAGGCTCTATAGATATGCCTATTTTCAGAAAGATGAAATAGAATAAATTGTGAAGGTGTTGCTGCAAACAAGGGTGGTGAGGCCATCACAAAGCCCATTTTCGTCTCCGGTGTTGTTAGTGTGCAAGGCGGATGGGAGTTGGAGGATGTATGTAGATTATCGTGCTTTAAATAGTGCAATAGTCAAGGACAAGTTTCCAATACCGGTGATAGACGAGTTGTTGGATGAATTACATGGAGCTAAGATGTTCTCCAAGCTGGATTTACGATCTGGTTACCACCAGATCCGTGTTAAAGCTGATGACATTCCAAAAACTGCATTTAGGACTCACGAAGGACACTGAATTTTTAGTAATGCCTTTTAGGCTTACTAATGCTCCCTCAACATTTCAGGTCTTAATGAATGAGGTATTTAAACCCTATCTCAGAAAATTCATTCTAGTTTTTTTTTATGACATTTTGGTGTATAGTAAGGGGGAAGAAGAGCATTTACAGCATCTGGAAGTTACTCTATCAGTGCTGCAGCAACACAACCTCTTTGGTAAGAAGTCCAAATGCCATTTTGCTTGCTCAGAAGTTGAATATTTAGGCATATAATTTCGACTCGAGGGGTACGGGCTGATACCAAGAAGTTGCAATCCATGGTTAGTTGGCCACAATAGAAGAATATCAAGTCCTTGAGGGGCTTTTTGGGGTTAACAGGGTATTACCGCAAGTTTATCATGGGTTATAGTTCTATTGCGGCACCGTTGACACAACTCTTGAAGAAGAATGGGTTCAAGTAGTCTGACATAGCCACTGAAGCATTTAATAAGCTTAAGGAGGCTGTTACCAACCCTTCAATTTTAGCTTTACCAGATTTTACCAAGCCCTTTATCATCGAGTATGATGCTTCTGAGACGGGCATAGGGGCTATTCTTATGTAGGATGGGAGACCATTGGCTTTCTTTAGCCAAGCTTTGAAGGGAAGGTTGCTAGCCTTATCTGTTAGGTCAAACTTTCAAGGTGAGAACTGATTAGCAGAGCCTTAAGCACCTGCTTGAGCAAAAAGTTGGCACTCCTCTCCAGCAAAAGTGGATTAACAAACTTTTGGGGTATGACTTTATGGTGGAATACAAGCAAAGAAGAGACAATAAAGTTGCTGATGCATTGTCTCGGCAGTTTGAAGGGGTAGAGGGTGAAGGGGAGCTAAAGGCAATTTCTTTCCCAATAGCTACGTGGATCAATGATCTTAAGGCAGCTTATGCAGGAGACAGCCATATACAAGACCTTTTGATCCAGCTACATGAGGGGAAATTAGATCCTTTAAAATATACTTTGATTAACGGGGTACTCCAATACAAGGGAAGGACTTACATAGGAGATTATCCACCTCTCAAGGATAGGATTTTGGTTATGACACATGATAGCCTGGTTGGGGGGCATGCCGGTTATGAAAACATATCAGCAGCTTAAAAGAGATTTTTATTGGAAGGGAATGAAGAGGGAGGTGCGTCAGTACATCAAACATTGTTGTGTGTGTCAACAGAATAAGCATGAGACAGTATTACTAGCTGGGTTATTACAACCCCTACCAATTCCAGAAAAGCCATGGCATGAAATATCTAAGGATTTCATTGATGGCCTTCCCCTTTCTAAGGGGTACAGCGTGATATTTGTGGTAGTGGACAGACTTACAAAATACAGCGATTTCATGGCATTATCACATCCCTATATAGCTAAATCAGTGGCTCAATCATTCATCCAACAAGTCTTTAAATTACATGGTCTACCCAACACAATCATTTCAGACGGGGATCCAATATTCACAAACAACTTCTAGAAAGAATTATTTCGCATGCAAGGAACTCAGTTACACTACAGTACAGCTTACCATCCTCAGACTGATGGACAAACAGAGGTAGTGAACAAGTGCATAGAGTGCTACCTATGCTGTGTAATTGGTGATAAACCTAAAGAATGGGCCCAATGGTTACCTCAAGCCGAGTGGAATTATCACACCAATCAACATTTTGCTACCAAATTATCACCTTTCAAGCTACCTACGGCTATTTACCACCTAAGTTACCTATCTATGAGCCAGGGACGACCACTGTGGCAGCGGTTGATGCAGAGCTATGAACCCAGGACCAGTTGCTGGTATTGCTTCAGGAAAACCTCCAAAAAGCACAAAATAGAATGAAAAAGTACACTAATTTGAAGAGAATTGAAAGGGAATTCAAGGTTGGTGATCTGGTATACCTTAGACTTCAGCCTTATCACCAGATCTCAATTCGCCAAAGACACAACATGAAGTTATCCCCTCAATTTTATAGGCCTTTTCCGGTGGTCGACAGAGTGGGGGCTGTGGCTTATCACTTGGATTTACCTTCGGGTGCCCAGATCCACCCTGTTTTTCACGTCTCCCAGTTAAAGAAGCACTTAGGGCACCGAATACACCCCACTCCACAATTGCCTCCGGTGGATCCTTCTGGTGTGATTCGCGCGGAGCCCATGGTGATTTTGGATAGAAGAAGCATCAAGCTTGGCAATCGGGCTGTGACCGAGCTCCTTGTTCACTGGCAAGGACAAAATTCTGATGACACCACTTGGGAAAGATTTCAGCAACTGGAAGTGGATTTTCCCCGCCTTGCAGGCAAGGTGTTTTGAAGGGGAGGATATTGTAACATTCGGGACAATGAGGGCTGTTGTCTATAAAGGCGTAAGCTTTTTGGCGTGGAAGGGGCAAGGCTGGAGAGTTCGATAGTTGGAGTTGTCGAGAGTATTCGAGATTCACATATGTTTAATGGGTCTAAATTGTCGGCTGGGTATTATCATTCGGCCATGGGTCAGTCCACCCCTGGACTGCTTATGTTATTGGCTTTCTTATTGTTCTTAGTTGGCCTGAGCCTATTGCAGCCCATTGTCACAGATCCAGCCCTTCCTAGTCACCAAGGTATCATATCTGTTTGGCTTGCTGTAGTATTTTTCTTTTATCACGAAACCTGTATTGTGTTGTTTGGAGAACATGGAGGCTAACTACCTCGAAACAAGCTGTATTTCTTTCCGAATGAAGTGATTCACCTACTCAAATTCATCTCTTACAAACCATCTATTCATTTCTCTATTACAATCAATTTGTTACACACATGTACAAATATCTTGTTGACTCTCCGATCCTCGAGTTGTGGAGGCTTTTTTTTTTGCGAGGGGAGTTTGGTTGATTGTGTGATTAGCTTCAACTTGGAGGGCTTTTGATATGTTGCTTGAGGTTGACGGTGACACCACTGGCTTAACTTACTGGTGACCAGGCTTGCATCCTACACCATTTACCATGCCACAAAAAGAAAAAGAATTATTAGCCAAGTTGTAAGAACAAGCTCTGGAATGAAGTGGACATGTTAGTTGCCCGGACAGCCATCATCACCTCTTTATGGTTCTCGTGCTTTTGGGCTTCACGTTTAGTCTCATAACTTCCTAAGATTCTGACAATATATACTTGAACTTGTTGACGGTTATGCCATACACCATGACGAACAAGGATATGTGCTGCGAAATACTTCAAAACCATCATTGTTGCCATGAAAATTAGTGCCATGCATTACATAATATATGTCGTTTCGTGTGCATTAATTATATTCATCTCTGGTACCATGTAAAACATGCTCAACCAAGAAGAAGAAGAAACCCCATGCACATCAAATGGCACATCTAAACAACAAGGGAGCAGAAGTTGAAGACTATTCTCAGCAGTGCCTTATCACCAAATATATGCGGCCACAGACATATCCTTTGGTGAATTCAGTTTGCATAGCTGATTTCAACACTCTGCCTTTTACACACAATATACTAACAAAGCGTTTTAGTTAATCTTTCTTGTTGCAGAGGTGACTACTGGCAATTAAAAATTCGGAAAGGAATACAAACTTTTTAGCCTTCAATTCAAATATAGATTATCAGTCCAGCACATGCTGCCCTAGAAATCCATGCAACAAAAGGCAAAAGGCGACAAGTTTTTGGCATTATTGGCCACGTTTCTATAGTATTCCTATATTAGTACTCCAGTCATGTGACGTGGACCCTGGCGTCTGTTTTTCTCTAATTTTTTGAATCATTTTTCTTTTAATGAAGAAGAAAAATGCTTATAAACTATTTCCCATCTATATTTTCTCTTTTCTCCCTGAATTTTTTCCATCATTTTTTTTTTTTTTAGTTTCGTTTGCCATTAGTTTATCAATAATGAAGATTAGTCCTCGCGTCGCCAAGTCTTGTCTGCCTGCTTGCCTTTTTTCAAACGGTAGTGTCATATACTTGCCTTTTCCATACATCGCCAAGTCATGTCAGCCTGCTTGAAGGTCACTCCTTACCTACTCTGTCCCCGCTGAATTCTATTAAGCACCTCCAGTAGAAAGAAAAAAAAATAAAATAAAACCTCCATTAGCATTTAGACAATGAAAGAGAGAGAGAGAGAGAGAGGGGGATTGGTTTACTTTTCCGGTAGTACAAGATATCAAGGGGACTGGAGATTCAGTCATGTTAGTAGGAACGCTGATCCACAGCATGCCAAATTGCAAGATAGAAGTTAGAAGGAAATATCCTAGTTGCCTGTCTTCCGGAAACATTCTCCTTCCTTGTAACCGAAGGTCTCTTCTTTGGGCTTGACCTATCCTGTACTTCACAACAGTAATGTGAAAAGTCTGGTTTAAACTCTATTAATATCTATAAGGGTGAATAGATATTTTTTGTCAAATTAAAAAATCAATAATAAATTGAAAACAAGTTTTAAAATCAATTTAATCAACAAAATAAGCAGCAAAAATTAATTCAAATCAATCACACAAAGAAACGAGATTTTGTTGACAAAGTGGTAAGCCTTTGAACTACTACTCAAAGAAAAACCACTCCAAGATATCTGCGCCACTTAAAATTCACTAGGTTAAATTCACTAAAAAGTAAATCTTACAACAATAATTCAAACACGGCAACCCTCGTTGCTTGATACTAACTATCCTGATATAATAATTCACAATCCAGACCCACTCCATGTTGTTAATCCTCAGCCCTCTGAGATTATTATTATGGATGCTTCAAGAATAACCTTGTTCTTCAATACTGGAAACGCTGGTCAAATTTCGTCAGCACTCTTAATTCTTCACAAAGGAGGGTTGGAATCTCTAAAGGATTTTCTCTTTCAAACGAAGCTCGAATAAAATATGAAACGAACTCAACTCAGACCTCTCAAAGTATTTATACAGTGGATTCAGTTGCAAAGATTTCTTAGAGTCTTTGTAGGCGTGAGACCAGCTAGCTCCTTTCTCATCTTCTTGAGACTATGATCATCTTTTAATTCTTGAGAAATTCATCTCTTAAATACTTTGGCCAAACTTAACCAAAATGATCAGATAAAAAAAATATAACTCAATTTAAATTTAAATTTGACATGAAATTTTATCAACACTCACACATGATGGAATGCTAACGGTTGCCTAGAAAGAAAAAGAAAAAAAAAAAAAAAAAAAACCATCCAGGGCCCACAGATGTAGATTTCCAGTGCCTAGCTGTTTAGTATGCCTGTTCACTTTTTGGTTTTTCCTTAATTTGTTGGTGCTCCTTGACGAAGAATTCAGAAGAAAATGTTGTTTGTTATAATGAGGAAAATTGAGTCACCCATCTACGTGTCGGACGGACTTTAAATGTTGTTTGCTTTGCTTAAGCCAGCTGCCAGGAAAATGAAATTTAGACGTAAAGACATCATAACACAACAGTACTACTGAATCTAGACCAATGTCAACTATGTAACGCCCACTGCGATGATCCACAAGATGCAACGCGACAGGTCTAAAAGTTCACTTGGAAGTTGGACCTGCTAATTTCCTATCATGGTTTATTCTGTTTGAAAACTACCCCTTTGCTCAGGCTCTCTCTATCACCTATTTGCATCTCTGTCATGAGATAGGGATCACCTAGTAGTGTCTTTTGGATGCAGGAAACAGCCTTTCACCAAAACAGAGACTTACTAATCAGACTTCAAAATGGGAATTTGCTATAAGTAGATGGCAGTCGGTCCTTGTAGGAAATATCAACTAGTTTTATTTTCATGGCATCCACTATTCTCTTCCTCCTCGTGTTAATGTCTGTTTATTTACATCTGTACTGTTCTAGCGCCCAAACTTGGATTAAAATCGGCTTAGTCGAGCCTTGCGGTAGTTTCTCCTCCATTCCCAACATAGATCCTACATTGTTTACACATCTCATATGCGTCTTTAGTTTCAACTACCCCACCTACCAGATTTCCCTCACCTCAACCAATGAACAAAACTTGTCCAGCTTCATTAAAACCGTCAAAAGTAGGAACTCATCAGTTGTCACACTTCTATCAATCTGTAATGTACAACACAACGCTTCAGCGTTTTCTTCAATGCTCAAACAATCTTCTTACAGAAAATCCTTCATGAAATCCTCAATCAAGATAGCAAGAAAGTATGGGTTTCAAGGAATAGACTTATGCTGGCTTAGGCTTACACAGTCTCAGACGTGACCAACGTGGCAATTGTTTTAGATGAGTGGCGAGCCGAAGTGGACTCTGAATAAAGAAATTCGAGCCGTGCGCAATTGATATTGTCAATGCCCCTTTATTACTCGCCAAGTTCTATTGAATTAGGGAGCGTATTCCCGTTGAATCGATACGGAGAAATGTGGACTGGGACTCCTTTGTACATTTGACTATCATACTCAGACAAGGAGAATATCACACGCGCTATGCTGCTTTATATGATCCAGCAAGCTTAATACAGATCATGGTGTCAGAGAGTGGTTGGCTAGAGGATTCCCTGCAAACAAGCTGGTTTTAGGTTTGCCTTACTATGGCTACGTTTGGCAACTCGAGAATCCTGCAGATAATTATATTGGTGCACCATCCTTGGGGCTTATGTCTCCTGTGGCTTACAGTCAGCTCAAGTTGGCCATCCGATCTTATGGCGCTAAAACAATATTCAATGCTACTTATATTGTGAATCACTGCGTCCTTCAATCGACTTGGGTTGATTTTGATGATGTGGAAGCTGTTAGAATTAAGATGCTATGCGAAGGAGAAGAAGCTACGTGGTTATTTTGTGCATCCTGTAAATAATGACGAGAATTGGGTGCTTTCTCGCGCTGCAGGTACCATTTGAGATTCATATAGCTTTTTTTCCCCTTGTCTATCGTATATACGCAAGTCAATAAACTGAAAGTACAAATCCTTCTACTTTCAACGATGTTTTGGTGACAAAACAATGAGGTGCAGAGATTTGGGCCCAACATTAAGGAAATTCAAGGTTTAAATATACTTTTCGCACTTTATATACAGACTACTAATTCCATTACATTTTTTTCCTCAACTATCAACGGTTTACACTATACACACCATATTTTTAATTTGGACAAAAATTGCTATTTTGGTTCAATTGAAAATGATGATTTTATCTCATAAGTTTTTTATAATTATAATTTGCACGGGATAAAGTCATCATTTTACTAAACCAAAATGTCAATTTTCATCATAATTAACGATCGGGAACGTAAAGTGGTGTTGATAATTGAGGGGTGAAATACAATAAAATTGTTTATCTAGAGGTTGAAAAAATCATAAACCTAAAAGTCGAGAGACAAAAATGTGTTCTTTTCTAAATTAAATCATATGCATTGGCATAAAATCTATGGATTTGGCATGTTGAGGTCAAATAAACCATCCATATGCACATGGTATCCTAGTTCTCAACCTTCATTTAATTAAGTAGCTTATTCGGTACTTTTTCATCAAGAAGTGTGCTTTCACTATCCTATATTATCAGTTTTGACATAATGCACTCTCCTATGATCAATTTCAAATATTTTACACCCTCCATTGATTATAGGAGTTCGAGATATTGTACCTTTGACATATTATGCCCTCATACTATCAATTGTAGATATTTTGCACCCTCCTTTAAATTGGATGAAAATTAAGTTTCATTACTCTAAAAAAAACGATAATGCCACTGATGACATAATGAATTATCCAAAATAATCTTGATCGAATGTGCAACTAGCAAAGTGGGTCAAATACATTACCATTATTTTGGATTATTTAACATAAACATTTGACAGAGCGTGAAAAGTGTATAAGATTGCTAATTAGAGGATGCAACTTGTCAAAGTTTGTAGTTAAATATGGTGCAATGTGTTAAAGTCCATATAATTGATTTATGAAAAGTGTATTTATTATAAGGTTTTGTAATGAGACTTCAAAACTTTGCATATATTATTGATAATGGAACATTTTGAAAAAAGGCTCCAATAAAGCAAAGGGGAATTTTTCTTTTCTTTGCATCTTTTCTTAGATTGCATAGTTACGCATATCAAGAACTCAAGTAGTCCGGATGGTTGTCTGACAGACACAAAAACGTGCTTGGCAGCATGTATCCAGTAAAGGTAGTATGAGCCATCCTCAACTTTTCTCAATGCAATGTTGAAGAAATTTTAATAGAAGGCCTACATGCAAATTTTTTCAATTTAATTTTTGGATAGCATCGACGACAGCTCAAGTGCAAGAAAGAGGTTCTGAACACAAGCCACAAGTGGAAGAAAGAGATCCCGAACACAAGCCACAAGTGGAAGAAAGAGGTCTCAAACACAAGCCAAAGTTATCCAAGACTTTTATTCTTCCAGTAGCTTTGATCATTATCCTTCTAGCCATCATGATCACTTACAAACATGGCAGAGTACTAAGGGTAAAATGTAAGTGTAAGCTTTTGCCATTAACGGCATAGGAATGGAACTTGTCCATTTGTTAATACGACAATAAGATATCAAGTTCTTTAGTTTTTACGTTGGGTTATAGGCATGATTTTTTTCCGCAAAAGAGGACTATCCGGACCCGTTGCCAATGCATCACCAGCTTAAAATCTTGGCAGCAGTGTTCCTAATCTGCAAGTGTTCAGCTTTTCCAGCATAAGCGGCTACAAATGACTTCTCAAGTGAAAACGAGCTTGGAAAGGGTGGTTTTGGCCCTGTTTACAAGGTAATGTTCTGTCTCCCGCACTCAATTTTTCATCTGAAGGGACTAGAATATTAGGAAACTTCTAAGAAATGATTAAAACATGGTAAAATGTAGCTTATCTGGAGAACAGAACAGAGGTTAACTTAGAAGGGACTGGTGGTCAACTACTTAAAGTGAGTTTACACACTATTCCATCTGATCAGCTCAGTTCAATTGTCTAAACCAAGAGCTCAGCTGATGGCTGTCCACAAAGTTAAAGACAGATTTTGTGCGAGTGTAAACTTAGTAATCTAGGCATGAGTGGTCCTAATAACAGTTGCATTTACAAAATGTGGTCTCATATCAGTTGTAGTGCTGGAGTAGCAGACAATCCTAACAGTTAGTTTCTATTTTTCCAGGGTAAGTTGCCAAGAGGAGAGCATATAGCAGTGAAGAGACTTTCAAAAACTTCTACTCAAGGAAACATAGAGTTCACAAATGAGGTTACTCTTACCGCAAGGCTTCACATAGGAATCTAGTTAGGGTTCTGGGATATTGCATAGAAAGGGAGGAAAAGATGTTGATCTATGAGTACATGGCGAATAGAAGCTTGGATTTCCACCTCTTTGGTAGGCAATATATGTGCAGTTCCTTTTGTGTTTCTGTGAAGTTTAGCTTTGTATCTTATGAGCCAAACTGGGTCTAAATTATACAAACAATCATCCTGATTTAGAAGCTATTATTATTCAATCCTGAGAACATTAGTGATCAGAAATACAAGCATTGGACATAGAAAGCCATGATATCTTGCGTTAGTGGATTTCATGTGTGGGAGTATTATTAGGCAGGAAGCAACCCAATTTGTAGTAACTTACAGCTTTTATCTTCTGCAGATCCAAACAAACGGAATATCATAGATTGGGGAAAACTTGTTAACATCATTGAAGGGGTTATTCAGGGGCTTCTATATCTTCAGGAATACTCAAATTTTACTATAATTCACCGAGATCTCAAGGCGAGCAACATTCTGTTTGATAAAGACATGAACCCTAAGATATCAGATTTTGGAATGGCTAAACTTTTTGGAAAGGATGAACATGAAGCAAATACAGACAGGATTGTTGGAACATAGTAAGTACTCAGCTTGTGTGTGATTTCTTGCATTTGTTTTCATTAATAAGTTGTGACCTTGTGACATGTGCAATGCAGTGGCTATGTTCCTCCAGAATACGTTAGAAGAGGAATATACTCCATGAAGTATAATGTCTATAGTTTTGGGGTTCTACTTCAAATCATAAGTGGCAAGAGGAACGGATGTCACTACGGCGCCAATGAAAATTTGAGCCTTCTATACTATGTGCGTAAATTCATTTAACTTCGCAGAGATAAACCTTCTGCAACTAAAACTTTTGCATTTGAATTAAAGATGGGCATCAAATTATTTCAGGCATACGAGCTGTGGAAAGAGGGTGGAGGCATGCAGTTTATTGATCCATCGCTCAATGATTCCTCTTCGCCTAGCAAACTCTTGAGATGCGTACAAGTAGCTCTGTTATGCGTCCAAGAAAATCCGGTGGATAGACCAACAATGTTGGGAATTTATTCGATGCTCAGAAATGATAGTGAGCCTATTGCTACCCCTAAGAGGCCAGCTTTTTCAACGAGAAGTGATGAAAATGTGGGGAGTAAACAAGGAAGTTCTTCAGTCAACAGTACACTAATTACAGAAATACTACCACGATGACCAAGGTCGCTTTTGTCGGAGATGTTTTATTAAGGAGAACCTTGTTCTGTTTTAGTAAGGATAACATTGTTGTGTTTTAACTTGCCTCTGGACAAATGTTTTAATATCTAATAACAGAGTCGGCGTTATGGCGAGATGCGTACGAGTGGCTATGTAATGTAATTATGTGTGCATTATACAGAGCAGGGTCCTTTTGTGGAAGAACAGGATGACGCAGCTTAGTTAATGGTCGAAAGGGCTGAAACACGAGATCAAAACGCGTGTTTGTTCTGTGTAAAAGAAGGAAAACTGTCAAAATAAGACAAAAACAGAACATACATGTTAGAGTAGTGTGTATATGTCCTCAATCCGCTTTAAATTCATATACACACTACTCATGTTCTGTTTTTGGCTATATATATATTGAGATATCTTCAAAAATGGCGACTGTTTTTAGTTGACATCTAAGGGTCTATTGACCCATTCAGTCAAGTAAACCTTTCACGATATTATTTTTCAATTTATATAATCAAAGCAGGAAACTATAGACTGTAATTTTGGGGGGGGGGGGGCGCGGCAAAGATAGAACCATAGCATAAATAAAACCAGCGTTCAAAATACAGAGTCGTCAATTATTTTAGATACCGTTTAACTTCCAATCACCATTATTTCTACTCTGATACAAATCTGACCCCATCAGCCAATAAGGGCAGCAGTCAATTCGGTTATCCATCGTATAATATATCCAGCACATGGCCTTTCCTAAATGGAAGCTTCCGCTGAATTTTTAGTGCCTGCAGCTTCCACTCGTCTCTTCTATGCAGTCAGCAGTGCTATCATTGTCTTTAGCCCCCCACATGTTTCATGAGGACGAATATTCTTTTAACAGATGCCATGGACAAACTCAAATGGAAAGCTGCCTCAGTAAAATGGCTAAGAATATTATTTATACTGCAGATTGTGGAGAATTGTCCAAACCCGATGCAACTACGTACGTCTTCAACTTTACGTAAGTAAACAGTCGAACCAGGTATGTCTCTCTAAAATTTCTTTAACGGGGTGCCGATAGCAAGTTACCTCGTCAAATTTAAGCTCGAAACTGGTCAGATTAGAGGCTGAAATCCCATCTGTTCTTTTTCTTCTTCTTTTTCAAGCCATGTTTTCTAATTTTAAAACATCACTCTGAACAAGTCGCAAATGGTGGGTTTCTGGATAAACATATATAAACCTTTGATCTGACCTAGCGCTAGGCAAATAATCATGTTTCAACTATACTGGCCAATCGGTAAGTTTTTAAGGCCTAACTATCTTAGGATGACCCACCACATCATCTCTTACTTTTATCTAGCTACTAGAATCTATTCCTTTCTTCCCATTATTGAATACTTTTCTCCTGGTCCCGAGGTTGATAAACATAACCGTCCAAAGTTCCGTCGAGAAGGTATTCTTCTATATAATATCTCCTCCTCAGTCCACTTGAGACTTTCCAAACAATGGCAAGCCTCAACTTTGCTCACTTCCTCACTATTGCATTCTCCTTGTACTTCATCGCTGCTGCCGGAGCTATCACGGACTCAGGGCCGGTGGTCAAAGCAGGTTATTATCCTTCATGGGCTTTAGATAATTTCCCACCTTCAACTATAGACACATCATTGTTCACCCATATCATATATGCTTTTCTTGTGCCCAACAATGTTACCTTTAAGTTCGACATTTCGAATTCAAATGCTTCGATCCTCTCGAACTTCACCACCACCCTTCATCGCAAGACTCCCCACGTGAAGGCTCGTTTAGCTCCATCGGTGGAGGTGGTGTTAAGCCAGACCCATTTGTAGCCATGGCCGCCATGGCCTCTTCTCGTGGAGTGTTCATACTGTTTGGGTCCACACCCATAAGATAGATTTGGAATATAAGTAGATTTTGAGTAGAAGTCTACTTGGTTTCATTTTAAGTTTATCTAGGTTTTCTCTTTGGGTTTCTTTTTGTATCTTTTCCTATAAATAGTGGTTTATGTTATAGGAGAAGGATGTGCGTGAGCATTGGGCAGAGAGAGAAAAAGAGAAAGAGCATGTGGTGTGGTATTGATGGGCGAGGAGAGTGATTTTCTTAACGCTCTTAATAAAATTGCTCTAGAGTGGACGTAGGCCGAATTGGGGCCAAACCACGTAAATTCTTGGTTTTTCATTCTTTAATTTTCGTACCACTTTTACCAACAAGTGGTATCGAAGCCAAGTGAGGGGCCAGAGTGTTCAAATTTTTTCGGGTGAAGCAGAGAAGGTCGAAAATTAAAAATGGTCCAATCAGAGATTAAAGGGCACCAGCCTGTAAAGGAGGTCAAAACGAAGCCAGAGGTCGAAACCTCATCGCCGGAGGAGCCAAGACGTGCTGTCACGCACCACAGGAATTCGGATCACGCCATCCACGTGCCAGATGCACCCACACGCGCCAAAGAGAGGTAGGGCACGTGGTCCTCACTCGCGTCACGCACCGCAAGCGCACGCACACAGTAGCTGCCCACGTGTTATGACACGTCATCATCCACGTCAGTGACACGTCATCAGTGGGTCCCAGTTGTGACACGTCAGCATTGCCACGTCGTTCCGCCACATCGAGCAGTGGTCCAATCAACGCCACGTAGCATATTGCCACTCAGCCCAAAGAATATTCTGA
>CM025853.1:502220-587087 GCA_003952965.2 Morella rubra | reverse complement strand
GGGAATTCCCCCAAAACCCAAAGCAGATGGGCGATTTCGGCTTCCTACCAAAAGTGTGGAACCATTCTATCAAAATGGAGGTTAAGATCGCAAAATGGCCTCCTCTATTGCTCACTGCCGCTATGTACTATTCGGCGAATTTCTTAATATTTGGAAGCCGCCGCTCTTACCCGGCTGCTCCGATCAAGAATAACTTGGACTGGGTCAATGTGATGTGCTACGATTATCACGGATCATGGGACACTTCAAAAACAGGGGCTCATGCTGCACTGTTTGACCCAAACACTAACTTGAGCTCAATCTACGGCCTTAAGTCTTGGCTCAGCGCTGGAGTCCCTGGAAACAAGTTAGTTATGGGCTTACCACTCTATGGGAAAACATGGAAGCTCAAAGACCCAAACGTACATGGAGTTGGAGCAGCTGCCATTGGCGTGGGCCCTAGAAACGCGGGTGTGCTGCTCTACTCACAGGTGGTGGAGTTTAATAAGAGGAACAATGCCACCGTGGCATATGACTTGGACACAGCATCGGTCTATTCCTATAAAGGGACAACATGGGTCGGGTACGATGATCCACTGACAACAACTATGAAGATTGGGTTTGCTCAGGCACTTGAGCTTCGTGGGTATTTCTTTTGGGCCCTCAGTTATGATTACGAATCGACAGTCAGTGCACAAGGTACTTTCTTCTTTCTTTGTTTTTTTCTTTGTAATCTCAATGCTATTCAGCTTTTAACCAATTAAAATGTAATAATATTTTATTAAATTTCTTAACATGTAGCTTCAAGATCATGGATCCAAGACGACTAAGAATGAAGCATCCCGACGTCTTCATTACTATTCCGAGGTATCTATTTATCCTTTGTTATCATTTTTCGAGGTCCCCATTACTATTTTCAAGGTGTCCATTTCTTCTCATTCCAACCATCCCGAGGTGTTCCGAGTTGATTTCGAGTTGTCCTGCGCATTCCTCAGTTAATCTCGGTATCAATGCGTTTCATAGTTTTGTAATTTTAGAAGATATGATTTTGTTTGACCGTACGGTCATCGTTAATTTTGATATTTTTTTTTTTTTAATGTGTAGCAAAATTGGTATCAATATTTTTTGAATAAAAATTGACTAGTTTCCTTGAAGTATCATAAAAGAACATTAATGGTTCATTTCACCCACATAGAGATGTGCGCCCATGGCTTGGTAGGAAGCCAGTTCGAAGCATCACTACGAGCGGCTTTTTATATTTGTTGGAATCTTAGGCGAGACTTTAAATGAGACCTTTTTATAATAAGATATAAAATATTATATTTAAATATTAATAAAATTTTATTTAAAAATCATTTTTTTAACTTTTAGAGATGTAACATTATTTATCAAAGGCGTGTATTTAAGATTTATTAGTATTTCACTCTCAGTTGATAATGTTGATTTTATTAATTTAATAAATTTTCATTTTGAAAAATTTTTTTTTGTTTAGAAGCTACTTTACGGTTATTTCAATAATATTACACCCTCTAATTACGAGGGTCTTCATACTTTGGGAGAGCCTAATCCACTTTTTTTGCTCATACTTACAGTTACCATTCATTCTTTTTTTACCTTAAAAATTCAATTCTTACATTACCCATAAAAATGCGTCTGTGAAAAAAAAGTTGATGTGTGTAATTTGACAATAATAATAGATAGGGTGCAAAATATCAAAAAAACATAATTGGAGGTCGCAAAGTGTATTTATCTCTATTTTATGTTAAAAGAAAATAGAAAAAAATTAGATAACTAGTAGATTTTGTGCTTTTAGGAAAGAAGCTGTTTTTTTTTTGTATTTTTCTATTAATAGACAAAACAACTCATTCATCACATTAAGAACTTTTAAATTTAGTTTTTTATTTATTAGATGCTTTTTATGCTAGAAAGGTATAGAACTAAATAATATTAAGTAGTTAAGAAAATAATTGTATTATATGGCTAATAAATCCCTTCAAGTAAGGAGATTCTATAAGTTATAGTATTTGAATAAAATGATATAAACAACAAGTGAAGAAGTAGGAAGTTAATAATTTGTAAAATTCATATATATATATAGGAAGCTAATGACCGTAAAATTCATAAATCAAGGCAATTTCACAGGCCATATTCTTTTAGACAAATCACTAATGAAACCTCAACTAAATGAAAAGCTTAGATAGTTTAAGTTATAATGTTTTATTGATTATAAGTAATATTGAATATTTTACAAAATAAAGTCTGATAAAGAAAACACAAATTTTTGGAGCCTCTTTTTGGCTAGAGTTGGCCTTGAGCGTCATCTGTAAGTTAGTGAGTTCAAATCTTGACAAACCTCGTTATTTGGGAGGTTGGGCAACATATAGGTATGTCCCCCACATGCTGGTCGGATTGGACCCGAGACCAAATCTGAAGAAACACAAAAAGGTAGATGAGTTATTATAGTGGTGTTCGGATGTGAAAATTTTAAAAAAATTATTTTATTAGAATAAAAATTTTGAAAAGTAGAAATATTGAGTGGTGAACACTACTTGAGCCTTACCAACAAGTTTGATATTGAGGTAAAAAAAAAAACAAAAACAAGTGGGGCAATGGCCCATTGGTTTTTTTTATTATTATTATGGTCCATAGGTTTGAGTTCGTAGCTTTTGTCTTTTCCATTTTCCAGAACATTAAAAGAAGCCATTTCACAACTGTATCAAACGTATTAAAGACGCGCTCATATTGGCGTCTGATGGGTCGGTCAATGATATATTTTTTATTAACATAACTTAATATTAAAAAACTAATAAAAGGTCTTACAAACAAAGCAGAAGGCAAAAAAGAACAATAGAATCTAAAGGGGTGCTATAGCTAGTATGTGTAATGGTATCGGATTTTGTATTTTTTTTTATTTATTTACCCTAACTAGTGAATTTCTTCAAGGATTTTTAGGCTTAAATGTTGCATGATAAAATCATATATTTCAAGAGAAAAAAAAAAAAGGAGAAAAGTATACTTTTTACTTACTAATTATCATAAATTTTATACTTAATACTTTAAATTATCATTTTTGAGACATTACGCCCATAAATTATTTATTCCTAACATACTACATCTTCAATCTATTTTTTTAATAAAATTATACTAAACATTGATTTTTTATTTTTAAATAAATAAGGATTATATCTTTAAATTAACATAAGCTGTTATTTAAATACTTTTCTTTACCATCCAAAGTTCCAGTATTCTTCTATACAATGTCGCCCACTCTTCATAATAAGTCCACTTGAGACCTTTGGCTTTCCAAACAATGGCAATTGCCTCAGGTTTGCTCACATCCTCACTATTGCATACTCCTCGTTCTTCATTGCTACTGCGCAAGTGTCAAGGCTGCAGCGCCGGTGGTCAAAGCGGGTTATTATCCTTCATGGGCTTTAGATAATTTTCCACCTTCAGCTATAGACACAACATTGCTCTTCCATATCATATATGCTTTTCTTGTGCCCAACAATGTTACCTTTAAGTTCGACATTTCGAATTCAACCGCTTCGATCCTCTCCAACTTCACCACCACCCTTCATCGCAAGACTCCCCACGTGAAGGCTCCTTACTCCATTCGTGGAGGAGGTGTTGAGCCAGACCCATTTGCTGCCATGGCCACCAATGCCTCCTCTCGTGGAGTACTGTTCATACGTGAGACCAGCATGTAGATATGGGTTTGATGGGGTTGACCTTGATTGGGAATTCCCCCAAAACCCCAAGGAGATGGGCGATTTCGGCTTCTTACTAAATGAGTGGAGCCATGCTATCAAAAGTATTAATATTTTGTTGAATGTCTTGCAGTTTAGCTTCAAGATCAAGACTTCTTAAATCGAATCAGAGATGGAGCCGTCTATTTCTCCTTCCTGTGGTCTATTGCTTGAGCCTGCAATTGTTTCTGGCAGTAAAAACCCCAGGTTCCACCCTTCTCATTGATCTTTTGAAATAAACCATGAGTTTCATCGCCTTCTTAACTTTATATTTAGACAGATATAAATTTGTTTGAATTACCGGTCAGTGCGATTTCTGTATTCTGGCTGTTTCCCCTCAATTTTGTAGCAAAATATCTGGCCATCAAACCTCTTGCTTCAGATTACGCCAAATTTCACCCCAGTATCACTTAAAAGGAACATTGGTTCATTGTTAATATTGAGATGCGACCGCCATTAAGCTTATAGGAAGTCATGTCGGGAAACATTTCACCATGCGAGTGCCGACGTTATTTAGAGTTCGAAACAATTTGACAAATCTCACTATACCGTCCTTGGGAAGCTCATGTCATGTAAAGTATACTGAATTTAATGTGGTCAAGGACAATTGTACACCACCAATAATTCTTTTATTTAAGTAGCCAGATTAATACGAGATACTATATATTTCAGAAGCCTTCGAAACAATGCTCAAACCATGGAAAATTTCAACAATAGATACATTAAGATAAACAATGACCCAAAATAAAGAAGAGCATTTCTTGTCATGCGCGTACATAGAAACCCAAAGAACTTGTCAAACTAATTAGCTCTGAATTTAAGTGGGTCAGAGCAATGACACCACCAATAAATTCTTTTTTTTAAGTAGCCAGATTAATACGAGATACTATGGCTATATTTGTATTGTTTTCAAAACATTTTCAAAAACTTCTCACAATCAATTTTTCATCAATTCCAATACTTTTCATTCAATTCTAATAATTTTTTACAAATTTCAACAATTTTTAACAAAATTTTTTTTAACAATCCCAAATGAGAATATACACTACTTTTAAAAAAAAATACAAACACAAAAAATTATTTTAAAATCTAAACCAAACATAACTATATTTCAGAAGTCTTCGAAACAATGCTCAAACCATGGAAAGTTTCAACAACCACCAATAAATTCTTTTATTTAAGTAGCCAGATTAATAGAGAGATACTATATTTCAGAAGTCTTTGAAACAATGCTCAAACCATGGAAAATTTCAACAATAGATACATTACGATAAACAATGACCCAAAAAAAAGAAGAGCATTTCTTGTCATGCGCGTACATAGAAACCCAAAGAACTTGTCAAACTAATTAGCTCTGAATTTAAGTGGGTCAGAGAAATGACACCACCAATAAATTCTTTTTTTTTTCAAGTAGCAATGATGTTGTATTTTTTTGAGTGTTTGCAAACCCATGAACGTTGTATTTTTTGATATTTCTTGCTTTCTCTCTGGTCAGAATTTTCGGATTCCATATTCGGAATAAAAATAAAGGTTTCGGTGAGTACCAAAACTGGAATGAGTTATTCCAGTTCTATCTGTTCCGATACTCACCTTTAAACACAAGACCTAGATTTTAAGAAACATGAAAAGGTAAATGAGTCACTACGCCTTACCTGCATGCCAACAATTAGTTTGATCTTGAAAAAAAAATAATAAAAAAATTAAAGGGGGCCTTATGTTGGTCCAATTGGATTAGTTTTGTAGCTTCTGTCTTTCCACTTCCAGAACTTATAATAAGACCATTTTTACAATCCGTATCAAAAACGTATAAAATACGTTCCAAAACATTATAATAAAGCCATTTCCACAACGTGCCTCAATCGGTATAACAGACGCGCCCATATTTGGCGTCTTGATGGGTCGGTGTCAAATCATATATACATATAATAATATAATATAATTATTTTATTAACATACTTAATTTACAAAACTAATAAAAGGTCTTTACAAAAACCAAAGCAGAAGAAAACAAAGAGCAAATAGAATCTAAAGGGGTGCTATAGCTAGTATGTGTAATGGTATCGGATTTTGTATTTTTTTTGTTTATCCTAACTAGTGAATTTCTCCGAGGGTTTTTAGGCTTAAATGTTGCATGATAAAATCTTATATTTCACGGAAAAAAAAAAAAACGAGAAAAAAGTATAATTTTCACCTACTAATTAATTACCATAAATTTTGTTTTTTACACCTTAAATTATCATTTTTGAAAACATTGCACCAATAAATTATTTATTCCTAACATATTAATACACCTTCCGTCTATTTTTTTATAAAATTATACTAAACATTGATTTTTATTTTTAAGGAAATAAAGATTATATCTTTAAATTAATGTAAGCACTACAAAAAAACAGGTCTACAGCAACGGTCATTTTAGCGGCGGTCACCAAAAACGCCGCTATATGCCCTATATACCGGCGGTTTATCAAAACCACAACAGAAAAATAAACATCTAGCGGCGGTCTCTATAGCGGCGGTCAAAACCGCCGCTATAGACCAAAATAGCAGCGGTTGATATAGCGACGGTCACTGACCGCCGCTATCTATACCGCCTATGGCACGTCTATAGCGGTGGTCAGTGACTGCCGCTATAGACTTAATGAAACTCGCGTTTAGGGCAAATTAGCTGCCCATCCCGCGCCCCCCCCCCCCCTTATTCTTCTCCTCCTTCTTCTTCCCCCCCCCCCCCCCCCTGCGCGATTTTCCCTCCTTCCCCGTTCGGCATTTCAACAGCGCCCCCCACCCCCCCAAATCACCACCGTTGCCCTCCCCCCGCCCCCCCTCACGCGATTTCACCTCCCACCCCCCCCGGCCCATCTCGTTTGATTTCGCCCCTCCCCCGGCCCCCTCCGAAAAATTTCATTCACCCCCCCTCGCTCCTCCACGAAATTTTTCAGCCCCCCTCGTGAGTTTGTCACCCCCGGCCGCCCTCTTCCACGTGGGTTTCAGCCCACCCCCATGCCAGCCCCGTCCGTGAGCTTCAAACCCCCCCCCCCCCCCCCCCCCCGCCGCGAGTTTCACCCCCCACCGCGCCCCCTCCACTAGTTTCAGCTCCCCCACCGCCCCCTCAGCCAATTTCAGCGCCTCCCACCTCCCATTAGCACTTCAAATGTCCTCCCCTTTTAATTTCGTGAATTTCAACTCTCCCCGTTAGAAATTTACAAAATAATTCAACTGTGTTGGTTCTGCATTGCTGTTCAGGTCAGTGACATAGACTCAATATATATTTTTGTATTTTATAAAATATGAATAAAATTAATTATATGGAGATTGGATGTCAGGGCTTACTGAATTGGTGTATTGGATTCTGTTGTGTTGGAGATAATATGATTTGTTGGAATGGAGATTGTTTTGTTGGAGTGGTATACTTATGAAATTTGTTGTTGACTTGTTCGTATTATACTATTATATATGAATTGTGTGAAATATTATGAATTTTTTGATGAGAAAATAGTAATTGAATGCTATGAATTGGTTGCCTTGAAAAATATTGATGCGTTACTGGAAATTATATGAATGGAATGTTTGAATTCTATTCCTGGAAATATATTGATGTGTTGTTGAATTGATGACTGAAAATATATTTTTATTGTTTTTGTATGACTTCAATTGCTCGGAAATATAATGAATTGAAATATTTCGACATTTATTCCTGAACAAAATATGCAAGGTTTGTAGGGAATTGGTTGCTGGAAAAATATATAATTAATCAATGTATTAATAGGTTGCTGAAAATATATGAATTAAAATGTATGAATTCATTGCAAGAAATATATGAATTGGAATGTACGAATTTATTCCTGAAAATATATAAATTGGTTTGTATGAACTGGTTACTGAAAATATATTTTTTGTTTTTTATGAATTCATCGGTGGAAATATATGAATTGAAATATTTGAATTTATTCCTGAAAATATATGCACAGGTTTGTATGAATTGGTTGCTAAAAAATATTAATTAACTCAATGTATGATTTGGTTGTTGAAAATATATGAATTATAATGTTTGAATTTATTGTTGAAAATATATTAATTGGTTTGTATGAATTGATTGCTGAAAAATATATTTTTTGTTTTGTATAAATTCATTGCATATATGAATTGGTTTGTATGAAATTGGTTGCTGAAATATATGAATTGAAATGTACAAATTTATTGCTGAAAATATATGAATAGGTTTGTATGAATTGGTTGCTGAAAATATATAATTAATCAATGTATTAATTGGTTGCTGAAAAATATATCTTTTGTTTTGTATAAATTCATTGCATATATGAATTGGTTTGTATGAAATTGGTTGCTGAAATATATGAATTGAAATGTACGAATTTATTGCTGAAAATATATTTTTTGTTTCGTATGAATTCATTGCTGGAAATATATAAATTGAAATATTTGAATTTATTACTGAAAATATATGAATTGATTGATGAAAAATAGTAATTGGAATGTATGAATTGGTTGCTGAAAATATATATTTTGATTTGTATGAATTCATTGCTGGAAATATATAAATTGAAATATTTGAATTTATTACTGAAAATATATGAATTGATTGATGAAAAATAGTAATTGGAATGTATAAATTGGTTGCAGGAAATATATGAATTGGAATATATGAATTTAATCCTGAAAATTTATGAATTGATTTGTATGAATTGATTGCTGAAAAATATGAATTGGATTGTATGAATTTATTGATGTCCAAAAGTCCGCTGTGTTTAGTATGTTTTTTTAGCGACCACGGTATCGTTATTTAAAAATCTATTTTCTAAAATTTCTTTCAGCAGTTGAAATCAATAGTACTAACTACCGTGGTTTTCGTAACTGTGATTTAGGGACACTAGGTGACTTGCCGATAACATATTACTTTTTCACAGGTTAGTGGTATTTTGAATTTCTTCGTCAATTACTATTGTTTGTTATTTTGTCCTTTTTTTTTAGAGATTAGAGTTTGTGGATTTTATTGGAAGGTTGACGGAATAACTAACTATTGTTGAAGATGCTGGTATTTGTGGTTCTGTTGGAAAAGGCGGAGGTATGTAACTTTCTATTTGTTGTTGGTTCTATTGGAGGTTATTCGGGTGAATGTTGGTGTTTTGTGGAATTCTGTGGAAGGCGGAGGAGGGCTAACTTTATCATTTTCATTGTTGGTTCTGTTCTGGAGTTAATTGGAGATGTTCGGTTGTTGTGGGGTTTTTGATTGGAAGGGGAGTCATAGGGCTAACTAATTATTTACTGTCTTTGGTTCTGTGGAGTTATTGCGAGAGAGGGGTAACTTGTTTTAATACTTCGACTGTTCAATTACGTGTTGTTGTTTTATTAATCATGTTCAGTTTATTGAAAAATACTTGCATAAAATGTGAAAACATATTAACTCTTAGTGCATACATCTTTTTTGTTGCATCATATAGTTCATATATGTCGCTCATGGACAAAGAGTTTGGATGAAAAAGAAACGGCGGGACAAGTGAATATGTGTTGGGAGTCAATGAGTTTCTGGGTTTTGCATCTAAGAGTATGGGTAGTGATGAGAGAATTTGTTGCGCTTGTGTAAAGTGCGTCAATTACAAGAGGTATAACATCAGTACGGTACATGATCATTTGGTCCAATATGGGATGTCTCCGGGTTACGATTATTGGTTTGCGCATGGTGAATTGCGAGATAGGGCAGCATCTAGTCATCATTCTATTTCTGTTGGGGATAATGAAATGTGTGAACCCTCATCTGGGATGCATGAACTATTACACGATGTATTTCCATTAGTACCGGAAACACAATCCCATAATGTACGAGAACAAGAGACCACTTCCTACTGAAATACTGCAAAGTTTTATGACATGCTTAAAGATGCAGACGAACCTTTGTATGAAGGGTGCATAAAATTTAGTAAGTTAACTGCTGTTGTACAGTTATATCATTTGAAGTGCATGGGAGGATGGAGTAATACCTCTTTACGTGGTTACTCCAAACACTGGGTGATATGCTCCCTGCGGGTGCAAAATTACCAAGGACACTTATGAAGTTAAAAATACATGAAAGGGTTAGGACTTGGATATGAAAAGATTCCTGTTTGTCCAAACGGTTGTATGTTGTTTTGGAATGAGAATGAGAAATTAGAAGTTTGTTCAAAGTGCGGAGCTTCAAAATGGAAGGGCAATGGGGAGGGAAATATTTTCTCACCAAATGAAGGTGGATCATCTAAGAGATCCAAGAAAAAACCGAGAAAGTTTTGCGGTGGTTTCCTTTAAAGCACCGCTTGCAGAGATTATTCATGTCCTCAAAAACTGCTTCTCATATGAAATGGCATCACGATGGACGTGCAAATGATGGGTTGTTAAGGCATCCGGCCGATGGTCAAGCTTGGAAGCATTGATGCACAGTATGCTGATTTTGCTTCTGATCCTCGTAATGTTAGGCTTGGGTTAGCAGCGGATGGGTTTAATCCTTTTGGAACATGAGCACTAGTCATAGCACATGGCCAGTGATATTAGTACCATATAACTTGCCTCCTTGGATGTGCATGAAACGTTCATCTTTAATGTTGTCATTACTTATTCCTGGACCGAAATCTCCTTTCTTTCAAGATAGATGTATATCTAGAACCATTGATATTAGAGTTAAAAGAGTTGTGGGATGTTGGATTAGATACTTATGACATTGCTACGAAAGATATGTTTAAGATGCGTGCGGCATTGATGTGGACAATTAACGATTTCCCTGCATATGGTGACCTCTCTGGATGGAGTACAAAGGGACGTCTTGCATGTCCATGTTGTATGTATCAGACTTGGTCACGGTGGTTGGATAATGGTAGAAAATTTTGCTACATGGGGCATAGACGGTTCTTACCATTAAATCATAGGTGGAGAAGAGATCAAAGATCATTTGACGGTACTTATGAAAATGACTCCACCACCCTATTTTATGACCGGTGATGACCTTTTCAGGGAATTACAGGGTACTTTACATTTTCAGTCAAGTGTATGGAAGAAGCAAAGTATTTTCTTCACATTGCCTTATGGAAAGATAACATGTTACGCCATAATGCTAGATGTCATGCATATAGAGAAAAATGTAATGGACAATATCATTGGTACATTGTTAGATGTGGACGGGAAGACAAAAGATAACTATAAGGCACGTCTTGACTTACAAAGCATGGGAATAAGACATGATCTCCATCCAAAGATCACTGATGCAGGAAAGGTTCATTTGCCTGGTGCTTGCTACTCAATGACTCGCGAAGAGAAAGAATGCTTTCTAAAAGTGATAAAGAATGCGAAATTTCCGGATGGTTTCGCTTCGAACATATCACGTTGTGTCAAGCTTCAACAACGTAATATCATAGGTTTGAAGAGTCATGACTGTCACATCTTGATGCACATTTGATGCCTATTGCAATACGAAGATCATTGCCAAGCATGGTTTGTTCTCCTTTGATCTCATTGGCATGTTTCTTTAGAGAAATTTGTTCCAAAACATTACGGATAGAGGACTTAGATCGACTTGAGGCTCAAATCCCTATAACATTGTGTCAACTTGAAAGGATATTTCCGCCTGCATTCTTTACTGTTATGGTGCACTTGGTCGTACATCTGGTTGCAGAATGTAAGATGGGTGGACCGGTTCAACTTCGGTGGATGTATCCTATTGAAAGGTAATATAATTATAGAGATATGTTATATCTTTGTTTCTTTGCACGTGTTGTATTTAATAAAGTCTAATATTATTGATATAGGTGCATGCACCGTTTCAAATCTTACGTGCGCAACACGGCCGCACCTGAAAGCTCTATTGCTGAAGGATATATAGCAGATGAATGCTTAACATTTTGTTCAAGATATTTAGAATCAGTCCCAACGATCTTTAATAGATCACCAAGAAATGTAGACGATACTATGGGAGGAATATCATTTGTTCGTCTTGATATGAAAACATGCATGCAGGCTCATCGATATATCCTTTTTAATTGCGATGAGTTAATTCAAATTCGCACGTAAGTGATGTTACACTTCTAACTATTTCATTCAACATGTTTTTTTCGATGGTGAAATTAATTTGACGAGAATTGGTGGTCGATGTGTAGAATGCATAAGGAGCGATTGAAGGCAAGAAATCGTAGTAGTCGACCACCAGATTATGTCATCGATAAGATGCATAGGGATGAATTTTGTGACTGGTTTCGAAACTATGTATGTGTTATGTTTAAAATGTTTTGTATTGGCTGATTACTTTGAAACTTACAATTAATTTAATCTTGACTTGTTGTTCGAGGAAAAATAGGTACAAAATATGGACGAGATGATGAAGCCATCAACTTCCAAATAGAGTTCGATGGCTTGCTAAAGGTCCAAACCCCGAAGCTAGATCATTTAGCCGATATGTATATAATGGTGTGAAATTTCGTACAAAAGACAATGAAATAGGCAGAACAACTCAAAATAGTGGAGTATGTGTGACTGTTGAAGGGGGCACCACATATTACGGGCGAATCATAAGTATCATTGAGTAAACTATTTTGGTTCAGAATGTTTTGTACTATTCAAATGTGATTGGGTTGATACGCTATTGGTAGGGGATATAAAGTTGATGAGTTTGGATTCGAACTTGTTAATTTTTCGCGTTTAGTGCATACTGGAGATCGATTAAGCGATGATCCATTCATTTTGGCACCACAAGCATCTCAAGTATACTATGTAGAGATGAAAGACATCTAAATTGGGAAGTGTTGTCAAGACCAAACAAGAGATGTGTTTGATGTTGGTAATGGATGATGACGATAGATGACTATTGTGAAAATGAACCTTACAATTTCAACATTGAGCAAAACTCTAAGAATGTACAGATGATTTGAGTGGTTTAGAAATGAGGTGGAAGGAACAACACTAGATATACCTCAGGAATTTCCTATGGTATGTCAAATATGTCTATGTTTTTGTGATTGAAATATTTTTTTCTTACATGCTCAGATTTACCATATATTCGTTTTGTTGATGTTTTGTTTAAGGAAATGTGTTTTGTATTGTTCAATTTGATTGCTGAAATCACTTTTATGCATGTCAATAATTGTATAGGTACAATGACGAGGAAGAGATTCAGGACTATATCTTCTTCATCACAGCCACCTGTGCCACCATCGCAAGAAGCAACGGCATCACAAGAAGCAACGCCGTCACAGCCACCTGCGCATCTTCAGAACAGGCTACGATGCCATCGTCCGACAATGATCAATCTTTGAACGATAATGAAATAATTGGTATGTTCATAACCACAATAGAGATAATCTAAGGGAAATATGTTACTCGATTTCGTTTCACATGTTAAATGTGCAGGTGATACTGAAGTCGGAAAGTGCGTGGCGGCACGCGGATGACGGACGTCTGGAATCTGAAGGAAGACGAATTGATTCCAGTACAATTCAATGGCAATGGGCAACCATTGGGTATGAAGGGGGAATATTTAACAAATTCACTGGCTGTGTTGCCCGTGTTGCGAATCAAATCCCCTAGATGCGGCGGACTGGCGTAAAGTCCCAATGTCAATAAAAGAGGACTGTTGGAGCCTCATGACGGTATAATTTTGGTTATTTGTCAACAATTGTTATTCAACTATATGAATTTAATAATTGACTCACCTAACTGTTTGGGTATATTTTGCAGAAACGGTTTACAATCCCCGAGCCTCCATTGGGGGATATTGTCAAGAGCTGGTTCCTCAAAGATTTAGGAGAGAAATGGAGGAATTACAAGTGTAGTTTAAAGCTCAAATATTTTGATGAGGCCTTTACGCCTCAGTATGTGAAAAATAATGCTCCAACAGACGTTAATTTGGAGCAATTTTGCAAATTAGTCGATTTTTGGTATTCTGATGCAGGACGGGTATGACATTTATTTATTCGTATTATAATTTTTAGGAATATAACTTCAATTAAATTTTAACTGTCTTGATGTTAATACAGCATCGAAGTCATGCTGGAAAACAAAATAGATCGCTCCAAACGACGGTCCACACTGCAGGATCAAAGAGCTTCGCACGTTATGCTCACGAATTGGTATGTAGTACTTTCATTACTTTCTTTAATAGTATAGTACTTATCATTGTCATTCTTATTTGTAATTTAAAATTTCATCACGATTTCGTGTTTGTGATGCAGGAAAAAGAGAAACAAGTTCCAATCAATCGAGCGGATTTATATAAAACTGTCCATATGCGTTCTGACGGATCTCCAATAAATCCGGACGTAGCAGAGAAAATAGTATGTCATTATTACAATTGGAGATTGATTTCAATGTGCGAATATTAATTCAAAATTTAATTGTACGTTGTACTCTCTCAGAGGCGAATGGAGGAGATTGGACTGAACGATTCAGGAAGTTCACAAACTTTGACGAATTTAGAGTGGATGGCAGCATCGGTTGGTCACCATCTGACCGATATGCACAAGTAATTGGTCCAGAACGACATGGTCGCATTCGCGGCGTTGGATTAGGACCAACTCCTTCATCTCATCCTCCAACACCAACGTAAGATCAGTCAGCCTGCATCCTCTAGTAACGAGAGAGCCGTATTTATGGAAAATAGAGTTCAGATGTTGGAGTCTGAAGTAGCATCGCTAAATCTACAATACAAATGATGGCACAAGCTTGGGTAAAAGTTTTATTTACTTATCCTTAAATATTACTATTGACTCTATTTATGTATATTTCGTAGTTAATTAATGGTTGTATAACTGTTGTAGGAGCAACGTCAATACCAAGATGTTCCCAACAACAATCAGGTTTCACCAGCAATTCATAGATCATCTCATGCAAGTCGGAAAACGAGTGTTGGTAAGATACAAACATAAATGAATACTGTTATTAATTTAGTTTTATGAATTTATAAGCTCTTTTACTTTGTTCATGTCATTACTGTTTGTTAATTTTACATTATTGTAATAGCAGACAATGCCGATGACTCAGAAAGTGGAGGAGCAGATGGTGCTGAAGGTGGACAGGATTAAATTTAGAGTTATTTGTACTTCAATGTCATGACTTGTTAGCTTTTAGTCTACTGAGAAAATACCATTAACTTATTTTTGTTTGATGTAAAACTTGTAAGACCTTCTTATAATGAAATATATTTTGTTTTATTGCACTTTTCTTTGTTTCCATTAATCAATTACAATCTCTAATCAAATTTGTATGGTAGGAAAATATAACCCAAAAAAAAAAATTTTTTAAAAAAAAAAACCTATAGTAGCGGTCACTGACCGCCGCTATAGGTGAAACCAACGTAAAGGGTTATAGCGGCGGTCACCTAACCGCCGCTATAACCACATGTCAGACCGCGCTAAAAACATTAGCGGCGGTCACTGGCCGCCGCTACAGATCGTCCGCGGCAAAAAGTTAGCTCTATAGCGGCGGTCGGACCGCCGCTGTGTGACCGCCGCTATATAGCCAACGTATACACCAGCGGTCTCCACAACCGCCGCTATAGGGCTGTGCCGACGGAGATATAGCGGCGGTCACGACCGCCGCTAAAAACCGCTGCTATAGGATATAGCAGCGGTTTTGGAACCTATAGCGGCGGTGTACGGCCGCCGCTATAGGCCTTTATTCCTGTAGTGAAGGTGTTATTTGACTACTTTTCTTATATAACCATCCAAAGTTATACAAATCTCCCACTCTTCATAATAAGTCCACTTGAGACCTTTGGCTTTCCAAACAATGGCAAGCCTCAAGTTTGCTCTCATCCTCACTATTGCATACTCCTTGTTCTTCATGCTGCCGCTAGAATTGTCAAGGCCGCAGCGCCGGTGGTCAAAGCGGGTTATTATCCTTCATGGGCTTTAGATAATTTTCCACCTTCAGCTATAGACACATCATTGTTCACCCATATCATATATGCTTTTCTTGTGCCCAACAATGTTACCTTTAAGTTCGACATTTCGAATTCAACTGCTTCAATCCTCTCAAACTTCACCACCACCCTTCATCGCAAGACTCCCCACGTGAAGGCTCTTTACTCCATCCGTGGAGGAGGTGTTGAGCCAGACCCATTTGCTGCCATGGCCACCAATGCCTCCTCTCGTGGAGTACTGTTCATACGTGAGACCATAGACGTAGCACGTAGATATGGGTTTGATGGGATTGACCTTGATTGGGAATTCCCCCAAAACCCAAAGGAGATGGGCGATTTCGGCTTCCTACCAAAAGTGTGGAACCATTCTATCAAAATGGAGGTTAAGATCGCAAAATGGCCTCCTCTATTGCTCACTGCCGTTGTGTACTACCCAGCGAACTTCTCGGCACTCGAAGGCCGCCACTCTTACCCGGCGGCTTCGATGAAGAAAAACTTGGACTGGATCAATGTGATGTGCTACGATTATCACGGATCATGGGACACTTCAGAAACCGGGGCTCATGCTGCACTGTTTGACTCAAACACCAACTTGAGCTCAGTCTATGGGCTTAAGTCATGGCTCAGGGCTGGAGTCCCTGGAAACAAGTTGGTTATGGGCTTGCCACTCTATGCGAAAATATGGAAGCTCAAAGACCCAAACGAACATGGGGTTGGAGCAGCTGCCGTTGACGTGGACCCTGGAGGTCCTCGTGTGCTGCTCTACTCGCAGATGGTGAAGTTAAATAAGAGGAACAATGCCACCGTCGAATATGACTTGGACACAGCATCGGTCTATTCTTATAGCGGAACAACATGGGTCTGGTACGATGATCCAGTGTCAACAACGATGAAGATCAGGTTTGCTCAGGCACTTGGGCTTCGTGAGTATTTTTTCTGGGCCATCAGCTATGATTACTGAAAGTGTTATGTAAAATTGGCAGTTTTCTCATGGTCAAAACAATCTTTTATTAAATGTATTTTTTCATTTTAGAATTGTGCAGCAACTTGATTAATCCAGGAATGATGTGGAGCTGAAGGAAATGTGGCTGGAAGGTGCTGGTGGCTTCTGGAACAATTGGAAATGGACGCTGAGCTGTAAGGCAGTTTTTCGGTTATCTAGGTTAGCCTTGGGTCAGCCTGGCGAGTTTCTACAGCCTTCGTATACCCTTCAAAAAAGACGCCCAAAAGAAAATCTAACCTGTTTTTACCAAGATACCCTCACAAAAACATACTAGAACCTTGGGGAAAGACTTTACGTCATTCACTCAAGGAGATTCAGGTACCTTGACAGAAAGAACTTCAAAAACTCCTCTCTACCGAAAAATCCCTATTCTCTCTACCTGCGGAAATAAGATCTGATTGCATCTTGCTGTGAGAGTTGATTTGCTTCCCTCTGGTGGAAGGTTTCGAGTGTGTAGACCGTTGATCGTTGGGTTTCTTGTTCCCACTCGGTTGTTGATTAGATCGTGACATTGCGAAGATGAATCTTGAGAAGTTGATCAAGATTGTGTGTTGCCAAGTGTTTTCTGAGGAAGAATCGAAGGGTCGACGAGTTCGTTGACGTCCACTATTGCTGATCAGAGTTGCTGGTCAAAGAAACTGGTGTTGGGCACCGTCCTAAGAGAAGATTGTCTTGGAAGGCTTTACGGAAGAATTGGGGATCTGGGAAATGAAAAGGATTTTCATATTGATCACCATTGTGTAAAGTTTTCAAGCATATAGTAGACCGACTGGTGTGGCCTTCGCACACCCGGAGTGTTTTTTTCTCTTGGGGAAAATATCCTCAAGTGATTTTTCACTTCGTTAACAAAAATCTTGGTGTTGATTCGAGTTCTCGTTTCTCTTAAATCTTGATTTAACTAACTCATATTGTGATTACCATTTTGTAGATCTAAAGTGCTGCAGACGTGATCTTTTACAAGCAAATTGGTTGCTGTTGGTTGATCTTGATAATTGATCTTAGTCAAGTGTTTTGGGTTGAGTTAGTGAGTCGTATGTTGCTGGAATCTTAGCGATTGTGTTGCTAATAGAATATCCTAAGTCTTGATTCATTAGTATTGCTGTTAACAATCTTGTTTTAATTACTGTGTTGCTGAAATCTTTACTGTAGTGTTGTGTTTTACAGGGTAGGAAAAATCTGCATATTTTGTGTTGGTATTGTTGCTTAACATCACAGTGTTTCTTGATTGTTTAGTTGCTGTGATTCATACTTAGTTTGAGGTTAATAGTTACTGATCATATCTTGTTGTTGTCATTCTATTATTGATATATTGTGATTATCTTGCTATTTCCATTGCTGAAATATTTGCTTTGTTTTGTAAGTTTCAGCTGATATAAAATTCTATTCTTTGTGATTGTACATGTGCTGTTCAGCTCACTGAAAATAGTTGATTGACTGTTTTTAATTGATTCTGTTCTTCTGTGATTTATAGAAAGAGTAGATTAATTTTTTATAATACCTATTCCCCCCCCCCCCCTCTTAGGGTATTACCCCCAGGGTCGGGTTTTCAATTACGAATGGACAATCAGTTCACAAGGTACTCTCTTCTTTCTTTGTTTTTACTATAGTTTTCTTTTTTAAAAGTATTTATAGTTTTGTTGTGTCTTGTCAATGTAGCTTCAATGATGATGGACTTGACAGAATGAAGAATCATATTTTGGCCTATGAATGAGAGGAATTATCTGGAGTTGGGATGGATTCCTTCTTGCCCCATCATCCATGGTTTTTCTAATTTTAGAGTTTGTTGATTCATGTAGTGGAGTAATTCTAGCAAGTTCAGGGATCTAATATTCGTATGACCAGGTTCAATATCTTTCATTGCAGTATCATTTCAAATGGTTCATTTGATTAATATTGAGATGCATAATTCAGAGCTTAGTAGGGTCAGTGTGGAATATCACCATGCGAGTTCGATGATGTGAGTTCGAAACAATTGAAACAATTGATCAAACTATCGCTTGGAAGGCGTCATGAATGTAAGTATAATCTGAATTTAAGTGGGTTAGAGCTTTTAATGACACCAACAGAGCATTCTTTTGACATAAGCACCAATAAATTAGCCAGAGTAGTCCTGATACTATATTTTAGAAGTCTTCGAAATAATGCTCAAACCATGGAAAATTTCAACAATAGATACATTAAGTTTCAACAATAGATACCAATGACCCAAAAAAAAAAAAGGAGAGCATTTCTTGTCGTGCACGTACATAGAAACCCAGAGAACTTGTCAAACTAATTAGCTCTGAATTTAAGTGAGTCAGAGCAATGACATCACCAATAAATTCCTTTTTTTAAGTAGCCAGATTAATACAAAGATACTATATTTCAGAAGTCTTTGAAACAATGCTCAAACCATGAAAAATTTCAACAATAGATACATTAAGATAAACAATGACCCCAAAAAGAAAAAAAGAATCGCAATTACGTAACGCCTACTGCAATGATCCACAAGCTTCAACGCGATAGGGTCTAAAAGTCCACTAATTGGAAGTTGGACCCTGCTAATTCCCAATCGTGTTGTGGTAACCTGATCTAGTTTTTAACGTCTGCCCTCGCGGTTTCTCTTTCACCCAGCCTTATCACACGGTTTGAAAACAAGTCCCTTCAGGCTCACGCTCTCTCTATCACCGTTAGCATCTCCGACCCGGAGATATATGGGGATTACTTTGCAGTGTCTTTTGGATGCAGGAAATAGCCATTCACCAAACCACCGACTTACTAATCAAATTTCCGAAAAGGGAATTTGCCAGAAGCTGGAGATGGCAGTCAGTTCTTGGTAGGAAATATCAACTAGTACTATTTCCATGGCATCCAATAATCTTGTCCTTGCGTTAATCTCTCTTTCTTTACATCTGTTCTGTTCTAGCGCCCAAACTTGGATTAAAGTCGGCGCAGTCGATGTTAGTGCCTCCACTCCCGACATAGATTCTACATTGTTTACACATCTCGTATGCTTCTTTAATCTCAACTCCTCCAGCTACCAGATTTCCCTCACCTCAACCGACGAACAATACTTCTCAGCTTCATCAACACCGTCAAACGCAAGAACCCATCAGTTGTCACACTTCTATCTTTCTGTAATGAACCAGCCAACGCTTCAGCGTTGTCTTCAATGCTCAACCAATCTTCTTATAGAAAATCCTTCATGAAATCCTCAATCAAGATAGCAATAAAGTATGGGTTTCAAGGCATAGACTTATGCTGGCTTCGGTACATTAATACAGCCACAGACATGACGAACGCAGGAGTTGTGTTGGATGAGTGGCGAGCCGAAGTAGATTCTGAGTCGAGAAATTCGAGCGGGCCAGCGCAATTGATATTGTCGATGCCCCTTCATTACTCGCCAACTTCTGAATTAGGAAGTGTACTCCCTGTTGAATCAATACGCAGAAACGTGGACTGGGGACTCCTTCTGCCATACAACTATCACGTGATCACAAAGGAGAATATCACACTCGCTAATGCACCTTTATATGATCCGGCAAGCGATGTTAATACAGATTATGGTGTAAGAGAGTGGTTGGCTAAAGGATTCCCAGCAAACAAGCTGATTTTTGGTATTACTTACTATGCCTTCGTTTGGAAACTTGTGAATCCTGCAGATAATTATATTGGCGCACCATCCTTGGGGATTATCGATGCGGTGGGTTACAATGAGCTCAAGTTGATAAACCAAACTTATGGCGTTAAAACAATATTCAATGCTACTTATGTTGTGAATCAGTGCGTCATTCAATCGAATTGGATTTGTTTTGATGATGTGGATGCTGTTAGAATTAAGATTGCTTATGCGAAGGAGAAAAAGCTACTTGGTTATTTTGTGCATCCGATAAACTACGACGAGAATTGGGTGCTTTCTCGCGCTGCAGGTATCATTTTAGACTCACGTTCTTATTTTGTGCATCGGGTCAATATAGGAAGCACCAAAAACTTATATTTTTCTTTATACGCCCATTTTAAAACTATTTCTACCGTTTGTAGCATCAATGCACTTAACAATTAAAAAGTCATATTTAAAAGTGTTTAAGCTGATAAAATAATTTCTTGGCTAAAACTATATCACTAATAAACTAGTTTCTTCATAAAAAGTGTTTAATGCCTAATTAAAAATGCTTAAAGTGATAAATTAATTGCTTTGTTGATTAGTCGTAAAAAACAAAAAAGATTTTCTCCCAAAAGCACGAAAACTAAAGTCTCAGTTTTTCTATTTTCTAATATTATTGACAATATTATAATTATTTCTTATGCATAAGATTTTTTTCGCAACAAAAAAATTTGAACGGGAAATATTATATATATTAACAAATTTTGAATACACAACGCCGATAAGTAATTTTGTGTTCGAAAAGATTTAAAAAAAATATTAAAATTCAATACAATTTTATATTTAAATATTATATTTTGCATCGTATTAAAAAAGGCCTAATTTCAATATTCTGTGCAAGGCCCCAATTGTTATAGGCAGCACCTATCCAATAAAGGTAGTATACATAAATGAGCCATCCTCTAATTTTCTCAATGTAATGTTGAAGAAATCTTAATAAAAGGACTTCATGCAAATATTTTTCTATCTGATTTCTGGACAGCATCGACAGCTCATGAGGGGGAAGAAAGTGGTCAAGAACACAACTTACACAAGCCAAGGTTATTCTTGATTATTATTCTTCCAGTAGCTTTGGTCATTATCCTTCTAGCCATCACGATTTGTTACAAATATCGCAGAGTACTCAAGTTAAAAGGTGAGTGTAAACTTTTGCCCTTAATGACATCGGAATGAGGAAAATGTTCCATTTGTTAATGAGATCAAGGTTTTTAGTTCTTGTTATTCTTTAGCTTTTTATATTCGGTTACAGGCATGATTCGTTTCCGCAAAGGAGGACTATCAGGACCCGTTGCCAATCCATCAGCTGCGGAACATCTTGGCAGCAATGTTCCACATCTTCGAGTGTTCAGCTTTTCCAGCATCAAAGCCGCTACAAATGACTTCTCGAGTGAAAACGAGCTTGGAAAGGGTGGTTTTGGCCCAGTTTACGAGGTAATTTTTGTCTCCCGTGCTCAATATTTCGTCGGAAGGGACTAGAATGTTAGGAAAATTGTGAGATGTTTAAAAGATGGTAAAATGTAGTCAATATGGAGAAGGGGGAAACTCTGACGGGATTGGTGGTCAACTAGTTGCTAAAGTATGCTTTACCCCTGTTGCATCTGAGCTGATCAGTCCAATCGTCTAAACCAAGAGCTCAGCTGATGGCTGTCCACAAAGTTAAAGCAGAACAAGATTTTGTGCGAGTGTAAACTTAGTTATCTAGGCATGAGTGATACTAATTACAATTGCATTTGTAGAATGTGGTTTCATATTAGCTGTAGCGCTGGAGTAGCAGACGATCCTAACAATAGTTTCTATGTTTCCAGGGTAAGTTGCCGAGAGGACAGCATATAGCAGTGAAGAGACTTTCGAAAACTTCTACTCAAGGACACACAGAGTTCACAAATGAGGTTACTCTTACCGCAAGGCTTCAACATAGGAATCTAGTTAGAGTTCTGGGATATTGCATAGAAAGGGAGGAAAAGATGTTGATCTATGAGTACATGCCGAACAGAAGCTTGGATTTCCACCTCTATGGTATGTAATATATGTGCAGTTTGTTTCTGTGAAGTTTTGCTTTGTATCTTATGAGCCAAACTAGGGTCTAAATTATAAAAACAATCATCCTGATTTGAAGTTAGTATTATTCAATCCTGAGAAAATCAGAGGTGAGAAATACAAGCATTGGCATAGAAAGCCATGATATCTTGCTTAGTGGATTTCATGTGTGGAGTATTATTAGACAGGGAAGCAACCCAATTTGTAGCAACTTACACTTTTTATCTTCTGCAGATCCAAACAAACGGAATATCTTAGATTGGGGAAAACTTGTTCACATCATTGAAGGGGTTATTCAGGGACTTCTGTATCTTCAGGAATACTCAAATTTTACTATAATTCACCGAGATCTCAAAGCGAGCAACATTCTGCTTGACAAGGACATGAACCCTAAGATATCAGATTTCGGAATGGCTAAACTTTTTGGAAAGGATGAACATGAAGCAAATACAGACAGGATTGTTGGAACATAGTAAGTCCTCAGCTTGTGTGTGATTTCTTGCATTTGTTTTCACTAAGAAGTTGTGACCTCAGTGACATATGCAATGCAGTGGCTATGTTCCTCCAGAATACGTTAGAAAAGGTATATACTCCATGAAGTATGATGTCTATAGCTTTGGAGTTCTACTTCTTCAAATCATCAGTGGCAAGAGGAACGGATTTCACTACGGCGCCAATGAAAATTTGAGCCTTCTAGAATATGTGCGTAAATTCATTTAACTTTACAGTGATCTGAACTTCTGCAACTAAAACTTTTTCTTTTGAATTAAAGAAGGGCAACATTGAATTATTGCAGGCATACGAGCTGTGGAAAGAGGGTGGAGGCAATCAGTTTATTGATCCGTCGCTCAATGATTCCTCTTCGCCTTGCAAACTTTTGAGATGCTTACAAGTAGCTCTATTATGCATCCAAGAATATCCGGTGGATAGACCCACAATGTTGGGAATTTATTCAATGCTCAGAAATGATAGTGAGCCTATTGCTACCCCTAAGAGGCCGCTTTTTCAACAAGAAGTGATGAAAATGTGGGGAGTAAACAAGGAAGTTCTTCAGTCAGCAGTACACTAATTACAGAAATACTAGCACGATGACCAGGTCGCCTTTGTCGGAGATGTTTTGTAGTGTTTTTAACTTGCCTCTGGACAGATGTTTTAATATCTCATAACAGAGTCGTCGTTATGGTAAGATGCATACGAGTGGCTATGTAATGTAATTATGTGTGCCTTACACAGAGCAAGTTCCTTTGGTGGAAGAACAGAATGATGCTGCTTATTTAATGTAGGAAAGAGCTTAAACAGGAGATCAAAACGCATCTTTGTTCCGTGTAAAAGAAGAAAATTGCTCAAAATAAGCCAAAAACGAAACATACATGCTAAAGTAAAAATAGGACAACAACACCATTTCTGATGATATAAAGCAATAATGAGTGAAAGTTTGTTTGGAACTGCAATAATGAGTGAAAGGCATTGGAACCATTAATCTGATGATGTCTCTTTATTATTTTATTTTTTTTCTTGGCAGTGATGATGTCTCTTTAAGTTGTGATCATTAAATTAGGCAACTTTTTGGTATAGTTGAGAAGGATGAATCCTAACTACGACTCTTTAACGCACCATTTCTAAAGGAGCTGGACTTCCTCTGGAGATAGCTAGCAGCAGATTATGCAGCATTTCCTCCTATAGGGGACTGCCACTACAACAAAATTCCTGTTAGATGACGGGTGGAATGGTCGGGTAAAGTCTAGTTTTGGTCACTTTGGATGTCTAGAGACGACCTGTAGTGGTTAGACGATTGTCACCCAAACCTTGTGATTTAAGATTTCTATCCACCAAAATCAGTTTTGTTATTATTGCCATCTATGTTAACCGATCGTTTGGTCATTGGAGACATGAAATCTTCCGTCATTAAAAGATACCGTAAAATTTTATCAGTAGTCATTATTTATGTTTGCTAACCAAATGTTTTTAGTTACCATTTCTTTTCCCTGACAAAAACTGTTTGGACAAGATCACAAAACTAGTGGTCTAATTTTTATAAGTTGTGACGAAATACCATTTGTTGGGCATTTTTGGCTTTGACATAATGTTGGTTGTCGTTTTAAGTTTTATTTTGATGATTTGCCTTGGTTGAAAATTAACATCTAGTAACACCTTGTATTGATTAGTACTTTTTTATCCTTGACCACAAAATCATACTTATAGCCTCAATTTCAAATTGGTAGTTCTAGTTTTAAACATACAAAAAAATGGCCTTCATCACTAAATCGTATTTTCAACCAGTTATTTAAGTGGTCTTTTGTAATGGCCAACAAAACAAAAATAGTTTTAACATGTTTTTTGTCACCCACAAACTGTCATCAGCAGATAGTTTTCACCACAAAGGCATATATTCTGTTGTCATATAATTCTTGTCACCAACTATTAGCTTCATAGCAAATATTTACTGTTTACAAAAATTCTGAATGTAAATATTGCATGCTCTTGACAAAATGGATATCATCATTTTATTGAAAATTCCTACAAACATTTTTTTTTAGCTAGTCATGCACCATCCGAAAAGGATTATCTAAATCCCAAAACATTACTACAAAAATTAAAATAGGAGTTCCACCATATAATTAAAATAAAAACTAAAAATTTAGAAAACATAATGTGCCAATCTACTCTGTCTCATCCCCATCTGCCTCATTCTGGTTATCACTTGGAAGTTGTTTGTACAAGTACTGAAGCTTCTCATCATAACTAGCATACCTTCCTGCATAGTCGTTGCATCATTCATTCAATACTTTAACTTCATTTGTTAAACCTTCATATGCATTCTTGTAATACTCGAAGAGCAGAAATGGGTAGCAACTATATATATATGATTGATGAGATTTTTGTGTTCTTGTAATACTCAAAGAGCAGAAATGGGTAGCAACTATATATATATGATTGATAAGATTTTTGTGGCTATAATCTACCAAATGGTGCAGAGTACAGATGGTGGCTATAACCTACAATGGTCAAGGGAACTGTGAGCAAGTGAAGCATAAACAGAGCAATATCATGAACCCATAGAGCAGAAAGCCAAATCCCATTAGATCTCAAAACACCAATATCATGAACAAATAGCTGTATTAGAATGAGCTCAAAGAAAAATCCAGCAAACTGGAAGATACAATTTTGAATGTTAAAATCAACATATTATATACGTTCCCAAACCAAATTGAAATGCGCGTCAAAGGAACCTTGAGCAAAACAATGCAAGAATTTGAAAAACAACAATCGCGCCAAGAATGAAACGACCAATTAAAAAGAACAGAATCATGGAATTACCTGGACAAATGCGCTGCTTGGTCTTCTTAAGGCCACGAACTTTCCCTTTGCCTTCTCTTACGCCCTAACCAAAAATAAATTAAGAAGAATGCCAAGTCAGATCTAATACATAGAATGCCTGAATCCAATAATTGGGAATCTTCAACAATAGGCTTCTCAATAATTTTGTCGATATTTAACTTGCCCAGTTTCCATTAATTGTATAAAACTAGAATGTGAATGGAATAAAATTGCATAAAGAATTGAACTTCTCAAATTTTACCTTCCTCTCTGAATTTCCCTTCGCATGCTCTCAATCTCGCCCTTGATAAGCGGGACTTCATGAGACTCCGAGCGTGCCCTCGCGAGATCATCCTTGATGGCCTGAAGCTGAGCCGCGAGCTCCTGCCGAGACGAGAAAAGCTTCTGTACGTCGGCGCGAACCTGAGCGAGCTCGGCGCTCATCGCGTCAACCACAAGGACCTCGGCCTCCATCTGCAAGGACCTCTGGTAGAAGTCCCTTGCCTGAGCATGACTCTCGGACTTCACGCAGTCTCAGGGCATTCGGCTTGAGGTAGTCTCGTCCAAAAGCCAACGACGGTGAAGGATAGTGGTTGACGGCGCCTGGAAGAGGGGCGGAGGGAGAGAAGAGTTATGGACTGAAAAGGAGATGAACCCTAGAGAAGTTTGAAAGACAAGACAGTATTATGAAAAAAATAAAATAAAATAAGACAGTGAATTTAGAAGAAGAAGAAAAAAAAGAGAGAGAGAACCCGCCGAAACAAAACAAAAAACAGAGGGAATCCTAAAAATCGCTCGATATTTTTATTCCATTATATTTCATAATGCATGATTCAAGAAATATTTAGTTGTGTTATTCTCTTTAAAAAGATATTAATACATTAAATAATACAAGACTGAATTATATTAACAAAATATTGATTATACCTATAAGTAAAAAAAATCTGCAAAAAATATACTTTTTCAGAGACTTTTTCAGAGATTTTCTTAAATTTTTGTATTTTGGTCACTAAATTTTTATTATAATAATACTGTCTTAATGTTTCAATCCTAACTCTAAATATTATTTTCTATTGTTTGATGATATTTTTAAATGATACGGATTTTATAGACACAAAAATATCTTGTAAGTTAATGATGGAAATCAAGGCACCGCTTCGAAAGATCTCGTTCAAGTCCCAATTGGGCCGATTACAAGGGCACGAGCCAAGAAGTTTAAAGATGTACTCAACGATTTAATTCAAGAGGCATGGGTTCAAGCAAATATGTGGAGGCCCATTGAGCATGATCCACGTGAACAACAAAGGATTGTCAACATGATTCAAGTACTACAAGGCTAAGCTCAAATTGGCAAGATAATATTCTAGAAGACTCAATTAGGTGCCATTTTAAGGAGGATCAATTAGGCACCACTTTCTTTCCTTTTTGGTTCGGATTGTATGGCTGTTTTAAGCGCCACCTTTTGTTTCCTTTTTTTTTTTATCTTTAGGTGCCAGCTTTTTCTTTCCTTAAGCATTGATTTGTTTTCGGCGAGTAAGGATTTATTTCTTTTTTGTCTTGTTTTGTTTTAGGTGTGTAAGGATTTATTTCCTTACCAAGTTTTCAACTTTAATTAGGGTTTTAATATTAAGATTTTTTCCCTGTAATGGTCGGCCTTTATATAGGCACCAAAACAATGAAAAAAAGACGGACATTCATTTTTGCGAAAATTGTGAAAGTATTTCTCTTTGGTTTTTTGAAGAACTATTTGAACTTATCAGGATTTCCCATGACGTTCATCTTGACTTATCAAACGGATTTCCACCACTGTTTGTGGCGTCTTCCTATACCAAGGTTCTTGTTTATCATAAACAACGGGTTGAGGTCTTCCATTCGAATTTGTTCTAGAACGATCTTGGGTTCCTATTCGTTGTTGGGTCTTGTTATTCTTGACAAGGTTCACATCATTTAACCAATTAAGATATATTATATATGAACTATTAATGTAATTAATATTTAATTTATTTATTTCATAACCATAATATGTACTTTTTTTTTTAATCAAAACATCAAACTTTCATTACGATCAAGGAGGTTGGAAAATCTCAAGTACATGTTCTAAGGGGCATATCGGACCTTTTGGAGAGGCGACAAGCCAACGAGCAAAAGGGTCAAACGGCCTTACAAACCTAAGCCCAAAAGAACAAGTAGATACCCATAAAGGATGAAAAGCCTACAAAGGATAGCAAGCTGAGATGACCAACGGAAAAGTAAAGCCGATGGCGGAATAGGGTGGCAAGACCAGCAGCTGGAGGTGAGAGACAGGCCAAATCGAAAAATGGGGAGGCTCGTGAGACCCACGCACGCGTGGACCCACACACGTCGTCCGGCCGGTCATCGGAGATGACCACAAAGAGTGCCTGGACATCCAAATGCCAGCCACCTGGCGCGTGCATACTAAAAAGGGTCACCTGCCGCTGAAAAATGAAGAGAAAGGGACGGGCGTGTGAAATCCACACGTGCGAGTGGCAACGCGTGAGATCACACGCGCTGTCCCCATCATGAATTGGCCAGTGCAGCAAGCTTCTCCAAGCAATGTAGATGTCGTCCCCGCTGATCGTGGTCTTCAAAAACCTCCAGAAAATCATAGATCTAGCCACCAAAGTCGCCGGGAAAAAAAAAAACCCCTAAAAGTGGCCAGAATGGGGAGTTTATTGAAGGATCCAGTCGCGAAAGGCCAAAGCAGAAGAGAAGAGGGGGCGGGAGGAGCTCCAACTCCTCCTGTCGCCGGAGAAGGAGGTGGGAGGGGAGGGTCAAAGGAAGAGAAAATTCTAGAGAGAAGGCAGAGCCCCTCTCTCTAGAATAGGCGCGGATTCAGGCTCTTGTAATTTTTGTCATAACCATAATATATACTACACATGATGCAAACATACCCTGCATTATATACTATAAAGTGATAATATACTATGCCTTAATAACTTTAATAGGGTGAATATCATATACTCAGTTAATTAAATACATATACTCATTAATTAAATATTTCAATAGGATGGAGCATCATATACTTGTTAATTAAATACATTTTAATACAAATATACCAAGGCATACACCTATATATTCTAACGTTTTATGATATCCTATAAGCTAACCAATACCAATCAATAATATATATGATTTATGGACAAGTGTGATAACCAATATCTGATTTCAATAGAGTGGAACAATTCTTGCTTGTTTAGCATCAATGCCTTTGGCCCAACAATTCTCCCTTGTTTATTACGCGTAAATTGTTTGGAGACGATTTCTTTTTGTCAAAAAAAAAAATCACTTTCATCGAGGCATTTGGTATTTTGTCATTAACAAATGACCATATTGATTTTTTGTTTTTTAAGATATTTTATTTTTTAAATTGTGTCACTTCAGAACTTTTTATTACTTTTTGTAGTTTTATACTTCATGACTTTTATTCGTTATTTTCTTTTTTTATTCATGACAAATATTTTTGTCACTAAAAACGTCTTTTCGCGACCATAGTTTTCTTTGGTCACTAAAAATTACGATTCGAACGAGATTTTTGGAGACAAATTTAACTTTGATCGCTAAAACATGTGTTGACTCTTTAGTGATAAATACTCTCATCGCAGAAGATTACTTTTAGTGATAAAGTTGATATTCGGCGCTAAAATATGTGTTTTAACACTTTAACGACGAAAATGTATTTTTGTTGCTAAAGGTACATCTTTAGTGACGAACTTGCATTTGTCACTAATAAACTCGTCACTAAAGATGTATTTTTAGGGACGAAATCGATATTGGTCTCTAAAAATACGTGTTTCAACTTTTAGTGAGAAATCATTAATTTCGTCGCTAAAGATGTAACTTTAGCGACGAAATTGGTTTCGCCGTTGAAAAGTTGATCACTAAAAAGCAGATTTGTTGTAACGTGCACGTCCTATGGAGGTGGCTAGCTGCAAATTATACATCAGTGCCCGACAACTAAAAAATCCCCCACCCAAATAAGAGCGAGTCTACGCACTCTTTTCTGCAGTCGGTAGTACTATCGTTGCGTTGGTTTTCTACTTCATCCAAAATCATTGTCTTTTGCCCCCAAACGTTTCATGAAGAGGACGAATATTCTTTCAACAGATGCCATGGACAAACTCAGATGGAAAGCTACCTCAGTAAATTGGCTAAGAATATTATTTATACTGCAGATTTTGGAGAATTGTCCAAACCCGATACAACTACCTCTTCAACTTAACGTAAGCAAACAGTCGTACCAGGTAAGATTGAAACTGGCCAGATTAAATCCCATCTGTTCTTTTTCTTCTTCTTCAAGCCATGTTTTCAAGCCGTGTTTTTTAATTCTAGAACATCACTCCGAACAAGTAGCAAATGCTGGGTTTCTAGCAGGGCCGGTTCAATAAAAATAGAGGCACGAAGCAAAGATTAAAAGCGAGGCCTTTTTATATTTGAATATAATAAAAAATATATTTTAAACAGATATTTACTTTAAAATGCTCTTATATTGTAGGTAATAAAAATTAAATAAGTTTTTTCACAAAATAGAGCTCCCCATGAATTTTGAACACAAACAATTTTTAAGGCCATTAATACTACAAAACTATTTCACATGACAAAGTTTTATATATGAAATATATTTTTATTTTACTAAATTTCACTCTTATTTAAGCTCTTTTTTTTTACCCCCTCCTTCCTAATCAAACAATTTGGAGCCTAAGAAGACGTTCAGTTAAAAAAAAATCCTCAGAGTTTTTTTGAATTCTCAGAATATAAAATATTCTACAACCAAACATTATTCTTAACACTACATAAAAATAACTAAAACACGCATATAATAAAAGTTAATATCACTTAAAAATTTTCAAAACATAAAAAATTCTCAAAAAAACACCACAACCGAACAAATTCTTACTTGGAGGTGGAGGTAGGGCTTTAGGTAGCCCGCTTAAGCTGCTTGCCCCTTCAGCTGGCCCTAGTTTCTAGAGGATTGGATCGTTTGCAATTCGCAATACAGGTCAGACGCAATTTCTGTTTAGACAGGTCGTGGGTCCCGAGTAGGACCACCACGCTCTCTCGCTCTCTCTCGCTCTCTCTCTCTCTCTGAATTATCCCTACAATTCGGTCACCTCGTAATCCTCATCCTGGAGGGAGAAACATACATACTTAAACCTTTGATCTGACCTAGTGCTAGTCAAACAATCATGTTTCAACTATATTGGCCAGTCGATAAGTTTTTGCCGGCAAACTATCTCAGGCTGACCCACTACATCATCTCTTACTTTTATCTGGCCGGCTACTAGAATCTGTCCCTTTAGTGCCGTATTATGGACTACTTTTCTTCAGCTCCCGTGGGTATTCTTCTATATAATATCTGCCAGTCTTCAAAACAAGTCCACTTGAGACCTTTCCAAACAATGGCAAGCTTCAACTTTGCTCACTTCCTCCCTATTGCATTCTCCTTGTTCTTCATCACTGCTGCTGGGGCTGTCACGGCGTCAGGGCCGGCGGTCAAAGTGGGTTATTATCCTTCGGTGGCGTTAGATTGATAATTTCCCACCTTCAGCAATAGGCACATCATTGTTCATCCAATATCATATATGCTTTTCGTGCGCCCAACAAAGTTACCTTCAAGTTAGACATTTCGAATTCAACTTGTAAATGTTGGATATTGGAGGATGGATTTTGGGGAAGCCATAATCACGGGGCAAGTTGTAATTTTTGACTATTTTAGATACCGTTTAACTTCCAATCACCATTATTTCTACTCTGATACAAATCTGACCCCATCGACCAATAAGGGCAGCAGTCAATTCGGTTATCCATTGTATAATATATCCAGCACGTGGCCTTTCCTAAATGGAAGCTTCCCGCCTGCATTTTTAGTGCCTGTAGCTTCCACTTGTCTCTTCAGGATCCAAGCATTTTTCAGAAGCATACATCAGTGCAGGACAACCAAAAAACCCCACCCAAATAAGAGTGAGTCTACGCACTCTTCTATGCAGTCAGCAGTGATATCATTGTGTTTGTTTTCTGCTTCCATCTATCCTTGTCTTCAGCCCCCCACACATTTCATGAGGACGAATATTCTTTCAACAGATGCCATGGACAAACTAAAATGGAAAGCTGCCTCAGTAAAATGGCTAAGAATATTATTTATATTGCAGATTGTGGAGAATTGCCCAAACCCGATACAACTACGTCTTCAACTTTACGTAAGTAAACAGTCGCACCAGGTATGTCTCTCTAAAATTTCTTTAACGGGGTGGTAGTTACCTCGTCAAATTTAAGCTCGAAACTGGCCAGATAGAGGCTGAAATCCCATCTGTTCTTTTTCTTCTTCGTTTTCAAGCCATGTTTTTTAATTCTAGAACATCACTCTGAACGAGTCGCAAATGGTGGGTTTCTGGATAAACATATGGGTAAACCTTTGATCTGACCTAGTGCTACTCAAACAATCATGTTTCAACTATACTGGTCAATCGACAAGTTTTTAATTAAGGCCTAACTATCTTAGGCTGACCCACTACATGATCATCTCTTACTTTTATCTGGCTACTAGAATCTGTTCCTTTCTTCCCATTATTGAATACTTTCTCCTGGTCCCGAGGTTGAATCGTCTGGTTGATAAACATAACCCTCCAAAGTTCCGTCAAGAAGGTATTCTTCTATATAATATCTCCCACTCTTCATAATAAGTCCACTTGAGACGTTTCCAAACAATGGCAAACCTCAACTTTGCTCACTTCCTCACTATTGCATTCTCCTTGTACTTCATCGCTGCCGCCGGAGCTATCACGGACTCAGGGCCGGTGGTCAAAGTGGCTTATTATCCTTTACGGGCTTTAGATAATTTCCCACCTTCAGCTATAGACACATCATTGTTCACCCATATGATTTATGCTTTTCTTGTGCCCAACAATGTTACCTTTAAGTTCGACATTTCGAATTCAAATGCTTCGATCCTCTCGAACTTCACCACCACCCTTCATCGCAAGACTCCCCACGTGAAGGCTCTTTACTCCATCGGTGGAGGTGGTGTTGAGCCAGACCCATTTGTAGCCATGGCCGCCAAGGCCTCTTCTCGTGGAGTGTTCATACGTGAGACCATAGAGGTAGCACGTAGATATGGGTTTGATGGGGTTGACCTTGATTGGGAATTCCCCCAAAACCCAAAGCAGATGGGCGATTTCGGCTTCCTACTAAAAGAGTGGACCATGCTATCCAAATGGAGGCTAAGATCACAAAAGGCCTCCTCTATTGCTCACTGCCGCTGTGTACTACTCGGCGAATTTCTTAATATTTGGAGGCCGCCGCTCTTACCCAGCTGTCCGATCAAGAATAACTTGGACTGGGTCAATGTGATGTGCTACGATTATCACGGATCATGGGACACTTCAAAAACAGGGGCTCATGCTGCACTGTTTGACCCAAACACTAACTTGAGCTCAATCTACGGCCTTAAGTCTTGGCTCAGCGCTGGAGTCCTGGAAACAAGTTAGTTATGGGCTTACCGCTCTATGGGAAAACATGGAAGCTCAAAGACCCAAACGTACATGGAGTTGGAAGCAGCTGCCATTGGCGTGGGCCCTAGAATGCGGGTGTGCTGCTCTACTCACAGGTGGTGGAGTTTAATAAGAGGAACAATGCCACCGTGGCATATGACTTGGACACAGCATCGGTCTATTCCTATAAAGGGACACATGGGTCGGGTACGATGATCCACTGACAACAACTATGAAGATTGGGTTTGCTCAGGCACTTGAGCTTCGTGGGTATTTCTTTTGGGCCCTCAGTTATGATTACGAATCGACAGTCAGTGCACAGGTACTTTCTTCTTTCTTTGTTTTTTTCTTTGTAATCAATGCTATTAGCTTTTAACCAATTAAAATGTAATAATATTTTATTAAATTTCTTGACATGTAGCTTCAAGATCATGGATCCAAGACGACTGAGAATGAAGCATCGTTATTTTGGCATGTGGTCTATTCGTGATCATACAGTACTCATGACGCAAACCCCCACCTTCTATCTTGTGTTCAAATAAAACCATGCGTTTAATAGTTTTGTAATTTTAGAAAGATATGATTTTGTTTAAGTACGGTCAGCCTTAATTTTGTATTTGTTTTTTTAACGTGTAGCAAAGATGGTATCAATATTTTGTTGAATAAAAATTGACTAGTTTCCTTGAAGTATCATAAAAGAACATTAATGGTTCATTTGACCGACATCGAGACCTGCCCCCAAGACGGTAGCTTGGTAGGAAGCCAGTCGGAAGCATCACTGGATAACGGCTTTTGTATTTGTTGGAATCTTAGTCGAGACTTTAAATGAGACCTTTTTATAATAAGATATGAAATATTATATTTAAATTTTATTTAAAAATCATTTTTAAAAATTTTAGAGATGTAACATTATTTGTCAAAGGCGTGTATTTAAGATTTATTAGTATTTCACTCTCAATTTATAATGCTGATTTTATTAATTTAATAAATTTTCATTTTGAAAAACTCTTTTTTTTAGAAGCTACTATTACGGTTATTATCAATAATATTACACCCTCTAATTACGAGAGTCTTCATACTTTGAAGCCTAATATATTCTTTTTGTCATATTACAGTCACTAATTAATTTTTTTTTTACCTTTAAAATTTGTTGGTTATTGTTCACAATCGATATTTTGATAATTTCAATAAATGGATTAAGTTTACAAAATGAACTCTTCAAAGACAAAGACATTTTCATCAAAAAGCCAAATGCAAGAAAATTGAAGATCAAGAAATGCAAGGAGCTCAAAGTGAAGATTCAAGACTATAGGTATAACCTTGTAACTTTTAGTTTCACTTTTGATAAGGATTTGAAGCACTTACTTGCATATCTTTCAAAACCGTGCATAAATTTCTCATCACAATTTTGACAACCAAAATGCGCTTTAAATATTTTCAAATATCCCTATATAAACTCTCAAAGCCTTGGTTATACTTTTGGGAAGTTGGTTTTTGAAATGGGATTTCAAAAACAAAAAAGGGCTTTTTAATTGTAGCGGTCTATGAAAATGATCTGTAGCGGCCGACCGTTACATGAAGCGGATGATGGGACAAAATTTAACATAATTCAAATTTTATGACCGTTGAACAACAACTAGTTGAAGCGGTCGACCGGTGAAGCGATCAATGGGTAAAATTGTCAGATCGACCCCTAACGACTAGTTTTCTCATGTGGCTTATATGTAGACCTTCCTAATGTCTCTAAAAAATAAAGAGAACGACCACATATAATTTTAATAGCTTGAGAAATATCTTAACCTTTTTATTCCATATTTCTCATATCATTCACACAAATTACATTTTCACATTTTTGTCATTGTGTGAATCAAAAGAAATAGAGCTTTTCATTTTCATATCCACTCTTTGAGAGAGTTTATTCTTGTATCTTCCTATCCAAAATGAGTGATTCCTTTAGTGAGGTTGTTCACTAAAGAAAAAGTTTGGAGAGGATATATCTCAAGCTTGGTTAGGTTGTGAGTGTTGAACTTGGAAAAGCACTTGTACGGTTCTCTAGCACCAGGAAGCCAGAGTGTACACTATTTGGAAGATAGTGAGAAAACTTCAAGGCTCGGTAAAGGAGCTTGAGGGGTGGATGTAGGTGGGTTTGCCGAACCATTTAAAAATCTCGTGTTTCTTCTCTACTCTTACTATTTACATTTAGCACTTATTTACTTATTACATCAATACTTGTTTAAATACTTGTGCTAAATTATCATTTACTTTGCAAACACCGTTTTTGGAGGTTATAACCAAAAAAAGTTTTAAAACTCAATTCATCCTCCTTTTGAGTTGCCATAATCCTAAAATTTATAAAATTATGATTTTACATTCATAAAATGGTCCGTGAAAAAAATTGTGGGCGAATAAAATTTTCATTTCGCGCCCTAAAATGTTATTTTTCATTTAAATTAACAAAAAGTTTTTAATTAAGAGTGTAAAGTATCTAAAACTAACAGTTGATGGGTATAATGAGATAAAAATAATAGATAAAGGTGCAAACTGTCAAAACACTTTTGTTAGAGGTCGCAAAGTATATTTATCCCTATTTTATGTTAAAAGAAAATAGAAAAAAATTAGATAACTAGTAGATTTTGTGCTTTTAGGAAAGAAGCTGTTTTTTTTTTTGTATTTTTCTATTAATAGACAAAACAACTCATTCATCACATTAAGAACTTTTAATTTTAGTTTTTTATTTATTAGATGCTTTTTATGCTAGAAAGGTATAAAACTAAATAATATTAAGTAGTTAAGAAATTAAGTGTAGTTGATGGCTAATAAATCCCTTTAAGTAAGGAGATTCTATATGTTATATTATTTGAATAAAATGATATAAACAACGAGCAAAAAAGTAGGAAATAAATAACTTGTAAAATTCATATATATATATAGAGGAAGCAAATGACCGTAAAATTCATAAATCAAGGCAATTTCACAGGCCATATTTTTTTTTGACAAATCACTAATGAAACCCCAACATAAATGAAAAGATTAGATAGTTTAAGTTATAATATTGTTTTATTGATTATAGGTAATATTGTTTGTTGGTTCAAATCTTGACAAACCTCTTTCCGATTAAAAACAAAAAACAAAACAAATCTTGACAAACCTCGTTATCGTTTGGGAGGTTGGACGACGTATAGGTATGCCCCACACGCAGCTTGTCGGATTGGACCCGAGACCCAGATCTTAAGAAACACGAAAAGGTCAATCAGTCATTACGCCTTACCTGCTTACCAACAATTAGTTTGAAAATGAAAAAATAATAATAAATAAATAAAGTGGGACTATGGTCCATTGGGTTTTCTTTTAGATTATGGTCCATTGGTTTGAGTTTGTAACTCCTGTCTTTTCCATTTTCTAGAACATTATAATAAGCCATTTTACAACTGTATCAAACGTATAAGACACTTTCTAAAACATTATAATAAGCCATTTCACAACTGTATCAAACGTATAAAAGACGCGCCCATATTGGCGTCTGATGGGTCGGTCAATGATATATATAATATGTTTTTTATTAACATAACTTAATATTACAAACTAATAAAAGTCTTACAAACAAAGCAGAAGAAAATAAAGAACAATAGAATCTAAAGGGGTGAATAGCAAGTATGTGTAATGGTATCGGATTTTGTATTCCTTTTTATTTACCCTAACTAGTGAATTTCTTCAAGGATTTTTAGGCTTAAATGTTGCATGATAAAATCTTATATTTGACGAAAAAAAAAAAAAAGAAAAAAAAGTATACTTTTCACCTACTAATTAATTCATGCAAATTTTATACTTTACACTTTAAATTATCATTTTCGAAAACATTGCCCATAAATTATTTATTTCTAATATATTAATACACCTTCCGTCTATTCTTTTTTTTTATAAAATTACACTAAACATTGATTTTTATTTTTAAGGAAATAAGGATTATATCTTTAAATTAATGTAAGCAGTTATTTGAATACGTTTCTTATATAATATAACCATCCAAAGTTCCTATATTCTTCTATACAAATCTCCCACTCTTCATAATAAGTCCACTTGAGACCTTTGGCTTTCCAAACAATGGCAAGCCACAAGTTTGCTCTCATCCTCACTATTGCATACTCTTTGTCTTCATTGCTGCCGCTGGAAGTGTCAAGGCGCAGCGCCGGTGGTCAAAGCGGGTTATTATCCTTCATGGGCTTTAGATAATTTTCCACCTTCAGCTATAGACACATCATTGCTCACCCATATCATATATGCTTTTCTTGTGCCCAACAATGTTACCTTTAAGTTCGACATTTCGAATTCAACTGCTTCAATCCTCTCAAACTTCACCACCACCCTTCATCGCAAGACTCCCCACGTGAAGGCTCTTTACTCCATCCGTGGAGGAGGTGTTGAGCCAGACCCATTTGCTGCCATGGCCGCCAATGCCTCCTCTCGTGGAGTGTTCATACGTGAGACCATAGACGTAGCACGTAGATATGGGTTTGATGGGGTTGACCTTGATTGGGAATTCCCCCAAAACCCAAAGGAGATGGGCGATTTCGGCTTCCTACTAAAAGAGTGGACCATTCTATCAAAAAGGAGGCTAAGATCGCAAAATGGCCTCCTCTGTTGCTCACTGCTGTTGTGTACTACTCGGCGAACTTCTCAGCACTCAAAGGCAGTCGCTCTTACCCGACGGCTTCAATAAAGAAAAAATTGGACTGGATCAATGTGATGTGCTACGATTATCATGGATCATGGGACACTTCAGAAACAGGGGCCCATGCTGCACTGTTTGACTCAAACACCAACTTGAGCTCAGTCTATGGGCTTAAGTCATGGCTCAGGGCTGGAGTCCTTGGAAACAAGTTGGTTATGGGCTTGCCACTCTATGGGAAAATATGGAAGCTCAAAGACCCAAACGACATGGGGTTGGAGCAGCTGCCGTTGATGGACCCTGGAGATCCTCGTGTGCTGCTCTACTCGCAGGTGGTGGAGTTAAATAAGAGGAACAATGCCACCGTCACATATGACTTGGACACAGCATCGGTCTATTCTTATAGGCGGACAACATGGGCCAGGTAAGATCATTCAGTGTCAACAACGATGAATATTAGGTTTGCTCAGGCACTTAGGCTTCATGGGTATTTTTTTCTAGGCCATCAGCTATGATTACGAATGGACAATCAGTTCACAAGTACTTTCTTCTTTCTTTGTTTTTTATTATAATTTTAGTGCAATTAAAAGTATTAATATTTTGTTGAATTCTTGACGTGTAGCTTCAAGATCATGGATCCTTGACGAATGAGAATGAAGCATCGTTAATTTGTCCTGTGGTCCATTGGAGATCATTTGCTCATGGAGTAAAACACCCAACGGTCCACCTTCTATTGTCTTTGAAATAAAACCATGAGTTTCATCGTGTGTAATTTTAGAAGATATAATTTTGTTGAAGTATGGTCAGTGGATTTTGTATTCGGCTTTTCCCCCCAATTTGTGCAAATATGGTATCAAAATCTTGTTCAATACAAATTTACTAGTATCATAAAAGAACATTGGTTCATTTGATTAATATTGAGATGCACCGCCATTCAGGCTTAGTAGAAGTCTGTCGGAAACATCACCATGCGAGTCTGAGTTTGTGAGTTTGAAACAATTGGCAAATCTCACTACCGCTTAGAAGGCCTCATGTCATGTAAGTATAACTGAATTTAAGTGGGTCAGAGCAATGACACCACCAATAAATTCTTTTTTTTTTTAAGTGGCCAGATTAATATGGAGATACTATATTTCAGAAGTCTTTGAAACAATGCTCAAACCATGCAAAATTTCAACAATAGATACGTTAAGATAAACAATGACCCAAAAAAGAGAAGCGCATTTCTTATCATGCGCGTACATAGAAACCCAGAGAACTTGTCAAACTAATTACCTCTGATTATCACGTCCTTGAAGCTGCCAAACACATTGAACGCAGAGTTAGGACTTGGTCTAAACAGTTAAATAACTAAATTTATTGATAAATTACTAATGCCAAGCCTCTCTAACTTTGCTCACAGCTTCCTCACTACTGCATTCTCCTTGTTCTTCATCATTGTCATCATAAGTGTCACGACCTTAGTGCCAGTAGTCAAAGCAGGTTATTATCCTTATGGGCCGGGTAAGATGATCCCCAGTCAACAACGATGAAGATTGAGTTTGCTCAAGCACTAAAGCTTCGTGTGGTATTTCTTCTGCGCCATATACTTATAAGTGTTTAGTTTTATTGACCTTATTTTGGAAGGACATGTAGCTCAGTACTACTCGGCGAACTTCTCAGCACTCAAAGGCAGTCGCTCTTACCCGACGGCTTCAATAAAGAAAAAATTGGACTGGATCAATGTGATGTGCTACGATTATCATGGATCATGGGACACTTCAGAAACAGGGGCCCATGCTGCACTGTTTGACTCAAACATCAACTTGAGCTCAGTCTATGGGCTTAAGTCATGGCTCAGGGCTGGAGTCCTTGGAAACAGGTGGTTATGGGCTTGCCACTCTATGGAAAATATGGAAGCTCAAAGACCCAAACACATGGGGTTGGAGCAGCTGCTGTTGATGGACCCTGGAGATCCTCGCGTGCTGCTCTACTCGCAGGTGGTGGAGTTAAATAAGAGGAACAATGCCACCGTGGCATATGACTTGGACACAGCATCGTCTATTCTTATAGCGGGACAACATGGGTCGGGTAGATGATCAGTGTCAACAACGATGAATATTAGGTTTGCTCAGCACTTGGCTTCATGGGTATTTTTCTAGGCATCAGCTATGATTACGAATGGACAATCAGTTCACAAGGTACTTTCTTCTTTCTTTGTTTTTTATTATAATTTTAGTGCAATTAAAAGTATTAATATTTTGTTGAATTCTTGACATGTAGCTTCAAGATCATGGATCCTTGACGAATGAGAATGGAGATCGTTATTTGTCCTGTGGTCCATTGAGATCATTTGCTCATGGAGTAAAACACCCAACGGTCCACCTTCTATTGTCTTTGAAATAAAACCATGAGTTTCATCGTGTGTAATTTTAGAAGATATAATTTTGTTTCAGTGGATTTTGTTCCCCCCCAATTTGTAGCAAATATGGTATCAAAATCTTGTTCAATACAAATTTACTAGTTTCATTTTAGTATCATGGTTCATTTGATTAATATTGAGATGCACCGCCATTCAGGCTTAGTAGAAAGTCTGTCGGAAACATCACCATGCGAGTCCGAGTTTGTGAGTTGAAACAATTGGCAAATCTCACTATTGCTTAGAAGGCCTCATGTCATGTAAGTATAACTGAATTTAAGTGGATCAGAGCAATGACACCACCAATAAATTCTTTTTTTTAAGTAGCCAGATTAATACTGAGGTAATATATTTCAGAAGTCTTTGAAACAATGCTCAAACCATGGAAAATTTCAACAATAGATACATTAAGATAAACAATGACCAAAAAAAAAGAAGCGCATTTCTTGTCGTGCGCGTACATAGAAACCTGGAGAATTTGTTAAACTAATTAGCTCTTATTATCACATGTCCTTGAAGCTGCCAAACACACTGAACGCAGAATTAGGACTTGGTCTAAACAGCTAAATAACTAAATTTATTGATAAATTACTAATGGCAAGCCTCTCAACTTTGCTCACAGCTTCCTCACTACTGCATTCTCCTTGTTCTTCATCATCGTCTTCGTAAGTGTCATGACCTCAATGCCGGTGGTCAAAGCAGGTTATTATCCTTCATGGGTCAGGTACGATGATTCCCTGTCAGCAACTATGAAGATTGAGTTTGCTCAAGCACTTAAGCTTAATGTGGTATTTCTTCTGCTCCATCAGCTATGATTACCAATGGACAGTTGGTGCACAAGATACTTAATTTCTTCTTTCTTTGTATTTTTCTTTGTAGTTTTATTGCCATTTAACTTTTAACCAAATAAAAAGTATTAATATTTTATTAAATTTCTTGACATGTAGCTTCAAGATCATGGATCCTTGACGACTCATGAGAATGGAGCATCGATCGTTATTTTGGCTTATGGTCATTGGAGATCAAGTACTCATGATGGCGTAAAACCCCCCATGCACCTTGTATTTGTGTTGAAATAAAACCATGAGTTTCATAGTTTGTAATTTTAGAAGATATGATTTTGTTGAAGTAAGGTCAATGGATTTTTTTTAAAAAATATATATATATATTAGCAACATTGGTATCAATATTTTGTTGAATAAAAATTTACTAGTTCCTAGTATTAAAAAAAATAACATTGGTTGATTTGATTAATATTGAGATATACCGCCAAGAAGGTGACTCATGAGAATTAGAGTTTGTGGGTTTCAAACCTTCACAAATCTCATAATGATATGTGAGATCTGACGCCGTCTGTATGTCTGGATTTAAATAGGTTAGAGCAATGACATTATCAATGAGCTCTTTTTAAAGGTAACCATGTTAACAGTGAGATACAATATTTAAGGTTCTCGAATAAATGCTCGAACTTGGGAAATGTCAACGACATTTACCTAGCGTACGGTAAAGAATTTACCACATAATGGTAAAGAATTTCAGAGGGTCAATGGTCAACGGTGATAATTCTTTGTTTGGGCGTCAAAGGGATAAAAAAAAATGGAAAAGAAAAAGAGAAAAGCTTCTAGAAATTCCTCCCTCGTCTCCGTTTATGGCCCTGATCCACAAAGAACTTTCTGCGTCAAAAGCTGTTTCTCCCAGGTCCCACCACCAACGAAGAGGACAGAAGAACAAGATTCTATTTATGATAGCATATTATACCTACGCATGCATTGTCATTAACAAAGATTTAATCATACCTTAACACGTTTTCGAATTTGTTTTAGCTTATTGAGTTATATATACCTTCAACCATTCCCTCCTTAATTACGTATTAATACGTTCTTAACGATTTCTCTAATAAAATCGTGATCCCGTCCATCTCTTATATATCGGTATGGCGATTATAAAATACAATGTAACCACCCAAGCAACATGCATGGAGCTTCTTCAATGGGAGACTAACTGTTGTTACGTACCGATCTTTATCCTACACTAACGATCGAACGTAAATTTTGGAAGCTACTTCACGGATGAGGAAAAAAGAATAATGATCTTTGATCTAATGCCATGCGCTTGAAGCTGCCAAAGACATTGAACACGAGTCCTTAAGCGTGAAACTGGGCAGATTAGAGGCTAAAAATCTCCCATCTGTTCTTTTTTATCTTCTTCGTTTTCCAGAGATGTTTTTTAATTCTGGAACGCAACTCTGAACCAGTCAGAAGGGGTGGGCTTCTAAGGTAACGTGTATAAAACTTTGGTCTGTCCTGGTGCGACTCAAACAGTCATGTTTCAACCATACTGTTTTAACTAACAACGATTATAAGAATTTCTCTCAACTCTAACAACCATAGCACCTCCCTCTTACATTTCTCTCAACCATACCGCACGGTGCATTTTATATGGAGGAAATGGAGAAAAGCAGCTTCTTTAGGCTTTGCGACGCATTAACTTCACCTTTTCTGAAATTTGTGGGGACTGGGGGTATATGGAATTCACACCCAACACATCCAAAGTTCCGTCAACTGGGTATTCTTCTATATAATATCTCCCCCCTTCTTCATAATGAGTCCCCTTGAGAAGACCTTTCCTAACAATGGCAAGCCTCAACTTTGCTCACTTCCTCTCTATTGCATACTCCTTGTTCTTCATAGGTACCGCCGGAGCTGTCACGGACTCGGCGCCGGTAGTCAAAGGGGGTTATTATCCTTCATGGGCTTTTGAAAATTTCCCACCTTCAGCCATAGACACATCATTGTTCACCCATATCTATGCTTTTCTTGTGCCCAACAGTATTACTTTTAGGTTGGACATTGCGAATACAACCGAGACTCTCAAACTTCACCACGACCATTCATCGAAGAATCCCCACGTGAAGGCTCTTTACTCCATCGGTGGACGGACCCATTTGTGCCATGGCCGCCAACTCTCGTGGAGTGTTCATACGTGAGACCATAGAGGTAGCACGTAGATATGGGTTTGATATTGACCTTGATTGGTTCCCCCAAAACCCAAAGGAGATGGGCGATTTCGGCTTCCTACGGAATGGAGGAGCCTCCTCTATTGCTCACTCAGCATAGACCAGACCCTATCATTTATAAGCTCTTATTGGAGCAACCTTGATATATTAACCCTGGAAAGCTTTCTTTGGAGACTCCTAACAGAAGGCACAATCCTCATGGAAGGGCCCTTCACTCCCTCACACTCCATATGGACTGGTGACTCCACCCCCGCTCAATGATTCTCAAGACCTCCGACATGGAGCCAATGTCACTTGGGTTTGATGGGATAGGCCCGGGCATGGGACCCAGAACCGTCGGGGGGGAGGCAGCTCGAACAGCCTATATGAGGGGAGGTATGCGGGGGCGGTGACAAGGTTTGCTGCCTCAGCGGCTTCGATCAATTACTTGGATGATGAATGGAACCCAATCATTTTGCGCTGTTTTTCAGTTTATGGTCTTAAGTCGTGGCTCAAGGCTGGAGATACAAGTTAGTTATGTCATGGAAGCTATGTACATTTAAATATAACTAACACCAATATGACTTCAGTCTATTCCTATAGCGGGACAACATGGATCGGGTACGATGATCCACTGACAACAACGGTGAAGATTGGGTTTGCTCAAACACTTGGGCTTCGTGGGTATTTCTTTTGGGCCATTAGCTATGATTATGAATGGCAGATCACTGAACAAGGTATTTTCTTTTTTGTTTGTTTTGTTGTTTTTATTTTTTTGTAATTTTAATGCCAATAAACTTTTAAGCAATTAAAAGTATTAATATTTTGTTGAAATTCTTGATATGTAGCTTCAAGATCATGGATTCTGGACGAATGAGAATGAAGCATCACTATTTTGGCCTATGCATGGTCTATTATATTGGAGATCAAGTACTTATGGAGTAAGACACTCCGCGGTCCACCTTTTTCATAGTTTTTAATTTTAGAAGATATAAGTTTGTTGAAGTACGGCCAAAATTGATATCAATATTTTGTTCAATATTACTAGTTTCATTGTAGTATCATAAAAGAAAATTAGTTCATTTGATTAATATTGAGATGCGCCCCCATTAAAGACAGTGGCTTAGGAGGAAGTCAGGCGGAAATATTACTATATATAAATTTCGAATTTGTCAGTTCGAACCTTGGCAAGTTCTATCATGACTTAGAGGCCTCATGCCATATGAGTATACCTGGATTTATGGGTGACGCCAATAACACCACTAATATGTGGCGAGATTAATACTGAGATACGATATTTCACAAGTACTCGGAGAAATGATCAAACCAAGGGAAACTTCAAGAACAGATACATTAAGATAAACAATGGCCAAAAAAAAAACAGTGTACTTTACTTGTAATGCGCGTACATAGAGACCCTGAGAACTTGTCAAACTAATTATCTCTTCTTATCTCATGCGCTTGAAGCTGCCAAACACATGGAACACGGGGTTAGGACTTGGTCTAAACAGCCAAAGGCCATGTAAATGCTAATAAGCTTTCAAAAGGCTAAATCTATTGATGAAGCACTACAGGAAACAGATGATCCACCTCTTCGTATAGTTTCAAATATTTTTAAAAGAAAAAGTCCAATTTTTTTTTTAGGGTTGTGTAAATGAAATCGATTCAAAATTGCCATCATTTTGTGGATATGATAATATTGCTAGAAAGGCTCCCATAAAAACAATTCCTTTCATATTAAAAAACTGCAAAATAAAAAAAAATGGTAGAAATTGTTTAGAGAGTTCCATAAATACGTACAAATAATATGACAGGCTTTGCATAAAACATTAGGCTCTAAAGGAAAAACTAATATTACATGATAAACACTATATATTAATTTCCTTAAATTTTAAATCATGAGGTAATGATTTTAAAAAAGACGTTTGTTTATCAAAATTTTTAAAAATATTTTTTAAAAAATTTAAAAATTAAAATTATAAAAAAAAAAAAAAATATATATAAAATATAAAATTTATAAAATATATTTAATGTGATAGAAATTTTAAGCTTCAAAAAAATTTGAGTAAAAAATCGCTCCCAAAATCTCCTGAATATATAGATGAAAATAAAAATAAATTACATGGACTCAAACTGTCATGTTTCAGTTAGTTTCAACTATACGGGTCAATCGACAAGTTTTTCCCTTAGTCTGACCCGGTACAATCATGATCTCTGACATTTAGGCTACTAGATGTCATTAGCGACTACTTTTCGTCGACTGGTAACGTACGTGGTTAATAAACATCACATCCAAAAGTCCGTCAACTGGGTATTATTCTATATAATAACAGCTCCCAGTACTCTGCATAATAAGTCCACTAGAGAAACTTTTCCAAACAATGACAGGCCTCAACTTTGCTTACTTCCTCGCTATTGCATGGTCATTAACAACTTTTAAATTTAATTTTTTATTTGTTAGATGCTTTTTATACTAGAAAGGTATAAAACTAAATAATATTAGAGTTAAATATATTTTACATTTATTATGTTTGGAACTAGATATTTACATATTATACCTTAATATTTAATTTTTAAGATATTAAATTTATTATGTTATCTTTTTCAATAATTTATATTTTGAAGTGAAATTTGGCGTTTAAGTAGACGATAATCATTTATATGTGCCTCTCACGGGACTTTAGTTTCTATCAGATTATCATATTGCTCTTAAATCTCAAACAAATCACGATTAAATGAGCTTCAAAACTCATAGGTGAAAATCGTGACTTGTTTGAAAAATTGTACCCTTTCCCACTAGTCATTTCCAGTGCTTTAGATTACGAAAGGTTGGAGAGCAAGGTCTCACTGTTAAAAAAAAATAGTTTTTAGCGGCGGTCTTTTTAGCAACGGTTGTTAAAAATATCGCTAAAGACACCTTTTAGTGGTGTTTATCTACAAACCATCTATAGTGATGGTTGTTGACCGCTGCCAAATACACCATTTAGCGGCATTTTTTTACAAACACCGCTAAAGATCTAATTTCTAGAGGCGCTAGAGACATCCTTTAGCGGAGTTTTTTTACAAACTCTGCTAAAAGTCTAATTTTTAGCAGCATTTGTGAAAAAAAAATGAAGCTATAATTTAAGTATCTACAGCGGCGGTCACTGTGACTGCCGCTAAAGCTTATACCTTAGCATTGTTCTTTTAAAAAACAATGCTATAGGTATAAGTATACATAATTTTTTTTTATTCATTCTAAGTTATTTAATGTTAATAATTATTTTATATATTATTATTATTTCTTTTAATATATAATTTTATTTTGTCATGTATTTGAAAAATTTTATTTTAAAGGACCTACTTAATAAAATATGGAATTAGAGAAAGTGTTATGAAAATTGAAGTTGTTATATGATATATTTTAAATTATACCTATGGTTGTTATGGTAATTGCATATTTATTGACTAAATCTAAGTAGTTTAGAAAACATCTATTATCATACTTATAATGAGCATATATATTTTGAATAATTAGTAATATAATACTATTTAATTAGACATATTATTTAATTTCAAACAAAAAGATATTGTGAGATTAGCTTATGTAATTAAAATACATAACTTAATATATGGTTTAGAGGCTATGATTTAGTCATTAGATAAGTACATACATATAAAGTACTTAGGTTAATTAGCACATATCATGTATATGATAAACACATATAACAAATCATGCAATGTTATATATAAAGCCTTATCTTTTAAATTATAAGTACTATATATTATTACTACTAATTTATTTTAATTAAGATTATTATACTAGTTATAAAAAAGAGTGTAAAATAAAATAATATTTAATACTAAGTATAAAGATTTTTAAATACTATTACAAATTACAACTGATTTTAATTTACCAAAAACACATAACATGTATATTGCTTATTATTAAAAAAACTGAAAAAATTACAAATTAAAAAAAAAATGCTCAAAACGGTGAGTTTTGACTTCTCTTAAAATATGTCAAAACTCACCGTTTCTCTCCCTTTGAATTAAACCCTTCGAACGTCGCTCTCCTCACTTTTAAAAATCTCTCAAGTCTCCTGCCCTCTTCCTCTTCGTCGAAATCCTCCGATCGCTGCTCTCACCGTCGACAGCCCCTCCCCTCTTCGGCGAAATCTCCAGCCCCTCCTCTTCGTCGAAGCTCCAGCCCCTCCCCTCTTCCTCAAAGCTCCAGGCCCTCCTCTTCTTCGAAGCTCCAAGATTTTGGGGATTTTGAGTTGCTGTACTATTAACGGTAAGCTCTATTTCTTCTCTGCTTTATTTTTGCTTCTGGGAATGTTGGTCCGGAGGAGGGTGATGGAGGAGGGTGGCCAAGTCCCTTCAGGCTCTTGTGGCCGATGGCTTGCTCTTCTCCTTCACTCTCTTGTTTGCGCTCAAGCTTCAAAACGGCGTGCCTTATTCGTGGGGTTCGTAATTTTTTTTTCGTTGCTTTTGTCTTTCAAGTTTGTTTTTTGTTCTGTTAGATGAATATTTGCTTTGCTATTAGTTTTTCCCCTGGAAAAATGGAAGAAAAGGCAAGGGAATTTGAGTTCTTGGGACAGACATTAGAAGTTTGAAACCTGTTTGCGTTCTTTGGATAGTGCCCATTTTTCTTGTTCTTTATTCTTTTTGGTACATTTTATACGGAGACCTGAACATACCCAGTTTTATGTGTTGGTTATTTTTTCTTTGGCTTCCTTTCTGGGTTCAAATTCTGTATATCAAATGTTTTCGAGAATTGAGTTGCCCAGAAAAATTTCAGGTGAAGACTTGTGGGCTGTGTATAAAAATGTTACATTTCTAATTGTTTTGTCGTAATTGCTTGCATTGGCTTCATAGATTTGATGTATTTACTTTTCTCTTAAAATTTCGTTTGGAATGATTGTTGCTAAAATATTGTGGAAAATATGATATAATGTCCCGGAAAGAGCTCTGTTTCTTCATATTGGGTGTGCTAGCTTAAGTTGGTCTGAAACTGCTACTTGAGCTTGGTTGCAAAATTTCTTACACTTCTAAAAGAGATTATAAGGTTGTTCTCTACTTATCTGGACTTGGATGTTTTTTAAGCAAATTTTTGTTTTGGTCATGGTATTCAAATAATAGTAATTTCTGGAAAATTAAATGATAATCATTGTTCATTTTTTTTGCTCAAACTTTTAGTGTCATCAATCATTCAGTCATCCTGTACGGTTGCAGTAAAATAGAAATTAGAAACAAAGAGACGTTTGGCAAGATTATTGACTACATTAACTCTTGTCAGTCACCCTGGTGTTCTTGACTTGCGTATGGATGAATAGGAATGACTTGTCAAAAAAAAAAAAGTATGGATGAATAGGAATACGTACTTGCTTTTATTTTTATTTCCTAATTTCTTGAGATATCTGGTTCAATCCGACACAAAAGCACAAACAGATGTTTTTGTCAAGTTAGGACATTATCATCGACTCGACTTTTTAACAGCAAATATGTGGTAGATAAAACCAGACTAAATTACTCTAGTAAGCAGCCTGATCATGGTTTTTGACAGGCGCACATATCCTGTTTTCTATGTATGCTGGCTCATGTTATTGGATATCTTTGTGAACAAAATGCAGATATAGATGAGAGGGGTAAAAATAGTACGGATGTGCTTGCATGTGTGGCGGGTTTGTGGCTGCCATATCAATGGATGATATAACCACAGAGACTTTTTGTGTCCTCTACATTTCTTAGGCTCAAATGTTATTGATTTTTGAGTTCTTCATAACCGGCCTTGTTTTGCTAAAGAATCTCTTTTAGCTCAATTCTCTACCAATCTGAAATCTATTGTTATCTTTTAAACCAATGATGTCCCTCTTGGTGTATTATGCTTGACATCTAAGCTATCCTACCTTGATGTCCCTCTTGGAGTTAAGTGCATATGATATTTTGTGTGCTTTTTTCGAAGCTTAGAAACTTATTCGAATACATTTTCAGATTGTTTGTTGGTTTTTGTTGGAGATTGGAGTTCGTGAGTTTTGTTGGAAGGCGAAGGGCAGGACTAACTGTTATCTGTTGTTGGTTCTGTGGATTTTGTTGGAGATTGACAAGGTTTGTGTTGTTTAATTTTTGTTTGTTGATCTATGTTTATCTTTTTTTTTATTTAACTTTTGGGGTTGAATTTTACATTGAAATCACTGTCATGTATGACTAAATCAAATCTGAAAGTGTTAGTAAGCTAACATAAAAATTCAGCAAAAGAAATACAAAGAATGGGTCTAGGATCTGGTCAGTGGTATTTTTTTTTTCTTGAATATCAATTCCTATAGATTCTTGTGTAGGTACAATGACAAGAAAGAGGTTCAGGATTATATCCTCTTCATTACAGTAAGCTACGCCATTCTATTCATGTATTTTCCTAGTTAATTGTTTGTTTAACTTTTGTAAGAGCAACGTGAAAACCAAAATGTTGTCAATCCCAATCCCGACCAAGTTCCACCATCAATTCCTAGATCATCTCATGCAAGCCAGAAAGCGTTTGACGGTAAGATACTAATATAAATGAATACTGCCATTAATTTGATTTTAAGTGTGTACTAAGCTCGTGTTTGTATTTATTTATTTTTATCTTTGTTTATGTCATTACTATTTGTTAATTTTTCAATATTGCAATTGCAGACAATGTTGATGGTGAGGGTGATGGTGTTGATGATACTGCAGATGGTGCAAATGGTGCAGATAGTGCTTGAGTAGATGGTGCTGATGCAGGTGTTGAACTGTTAAGGATTAAAGTTATGGTTATTTGTTGTTAAATGTCATTACTTGTTAGTTTTTAGACTACTGAGAAACTTTTAGATTTTATTTGTGTTTGTTGCAAAACTTATAACACGTGGTTTTTTAGTCAATGATGAAATATATTTTATTTTGCATCAATCAATTAAAATTTGAATTACAGGAAAATATAGAAAAAAAAATGTAGGTTTTACACATGTATATCTATTGCAACGTTTTTAAAATTGATATAGTGGCATTCTAGAATGTTGGCAAAAAAAAAAAAAAACCACTGACACAAACCTTTAGCAGCGATCACACAAACACTGCTATAGACCTGTAGCAGCGTTTCAAGAAACACTGCAAAAAAAAGTACAATTGGGCTTCAGGTCTATAACAGTGGTCACAAATGTCGCTAAGTGACTTCCGCTATAGACCTGTAGCCTTCACTAGAGGTCATGAAAACTGCCTCTATAGCCTACTCTGACGGTTATAACCACTGATAAAGCTTTAGCAATGATTTTTTGACCTTTAGCAACGATCATCCATGGCTGTTAAAGGTATTTTTTTGTAGTGTTTGCCTAGTTGTTTGCCTACACACACACACATATATTTTGCTCTAAGTATAGTGTTTAGCATTTTAAAATTTTAATAAAATTTTACTTTTATCAACACATTTTAAAATTTTATTTTTACTTTTATCATTCATTCATCAATTCTAAAACTACCTCTTTTTTAACACGAACACAAAATTTTATCAAAATCTTACTAAAATTGTAAAACCAAATGCACTGTAAAAAATATATATATATGCTTTTGAAGGATCCTGGTGGGGCTTTGGTTGTATGTCTTCTTGCTTAAGGTTTGGAACATTTTGTGTTAAGATTTGCTGGAGTGTGAGGAGGTTTAGCTGCTGGCAAATTTTAGATTTGGTGTAGCCAGAGTGGCTAATTGAGTTGAACTGATCTACCTCCTGCAGTTTCAGAGAGTGACTATCTACTGTGCGGGCTTTGATCAGTATGGGCATGAGAGGTGTGGTTGCCTAGCTTGCTAGTTAGGAAGGCCCTTTTATAAAAACAATTCATTTCATATTAAAAAACAGCTAAATAAAAAAATGGTACAGAAAATTTTTTAGAGTTCCATATTTAGTACAAATATTAATATTACTGACTTTGCACAATACATTAATTGCAGTACTCTAAAGTAAAAACTATTACATGATAAACACTATATATTAATTTCCTTTATCGGTTTAAATGAGGCAATGATTTTAAAATCTCTCGAATAAGAGAAAAGAAAACAAATTACAAACAAGTTCATGATTTATGCATGTCTTAAGTACCATTGTTCTACGTTTAGCAGAGAGGAGGGTTTTAGGCCATTTTCAATTGAATTATACATCTGAATTTTTTTTTTCTAGTCGAATAAATTTTCTGATTTTATTATATTGCTTCATGTCCAACTCAAAAAGTCACCGTCAAGATCAGGGTCAAGGTAAATTAAAGCATTTTTCCACAAACCAGAAAATCCTACCCAAATAATAGCGACTCTACATGCACATTCTTCTATATATACGTTCTTTCTTTTTCGACATCTTCTATATATACATTCAGTAGTGCTATCATTGTATTGGTTTCAAACTTCTATCTGCATGTCGATCTTTAGGCCCCACACGTTTCATGAGGACGAATATTCTTTTAACAGATGCCATGGACGTTCAAATCAAATGGCAAGCTACGTCGGTAAATTGGCTAAGATCATATTATTAATACTGCCGATTAATTGTGGAGAATTGACCAAACCCGATGCAGCCGCATCTTCCATTTTGCATAACTAAACACTCGTACCTGGTACGTACGTCTCTCTAAAATTTTATAAAAGGGGTGCCAACAGCAGCTTCGGTTATTGTGCTAAGCCTTATCGTGTGAAGCAAGGACTGAGATTAAAAATCAGCCACCCCACGGTTAAGGGAGGGCTACGTTTATTAATGAAGTTAACCCATGAAGCGGACCTGTTTGGTCGACCCAAACTCGTTTTCTTTGTCAGACCCAGTGCATTCAACTCTCTCTCTCTCTCTTTAGTTCGACACTCTCTCTCTCTCGCACACTTGGCCTTCATTTCGCACACCTATCATTTTGTTTCACTTTCCGTTGCTTGTTAATGTTTTTGGAAGAAACAGAATCTTGAGGGTAATATTCAGGATTCTTTGAGTTGTTGTTGGCTTTCCGTCCGCAGGAAGAGTTGTCGTTGGCATATATTCAGGATTCTTTGAGGGTAATATTTTGTAGATCTGTCCCTTGCAAGAGTGTTCTTTTGCTTTTCTATTAATTAAAAATCCGATTCTTTATGTTGCAAAAACTTCTATTTCCTTCTTCAATATGCAAAAGCCTATTATTACCTAGCAATTGGTTTCTTCTGGACATCCTTCGATTGAGGAGACTAATAGAAAATAGCTTTAAATTCTGCCTCTTTAAAAAATAGCTCTAAAATTTTATGCTTTCGTGTAGCTTTTGAAAAGCTATAGGAATTATGATTTCCAGAGAACAGAGTCAATCTGTTTCCTAGAGAGAGAGAGAGAGTTGATTGAATGCGATCTGTGCTGGTCTTACAAGTTGGCAAAGAAAACAAGTCTGGTCAGTCAAACGGGTCGGCTTTATGGGTTAACTTCATTAAATGACGTGGTCCGCTCTCGACCGTCGGATGGCTGAATTTTAAGCTCATCTCATGCTTCACTTTGCTTCACACAAATAACACTTGGCACAATAACCAAACCCGCCAATCGCAAGTTACCTCATCAACCTTAATCTTGAAACTGGTCAGATTAGAGGCTGAAATCCCATCTGTTAATCTTTTTCTTCTTCGTTTTCAAGCCATGTTTTTTAATTCTAGAACATCACTCTGAACGAGTCACGAGTGGTGGGTTGCTGAAGAAACGTATACAAAACTTTGATCTCACCTAGTGCGACTCAAACTGTCATATTTCAAGTTTCAACTATACTGGTCGATCGACAAGTTTTTCGTGCCATTATCGGCCACTTTTCTTCTGTAACGTACGCAGTAGATAGACATCACCATCCAACAGTACGTCAACTGGGTATATCTTCAGGATATAGTATGTCCCACTCTTCATAATAAGTCCAGTACTTAGAGAAGACCTTTCCAAACAATGGCAAGCCTCAACTTTGTTCGTTTGCTTACTTCCTCACCATTGCATCCCCTTGTTCTATAGTATCCTGGATTTTCTTATATTATTATTATTAATAAAATATTATTTTTATTGAATTTCAAATTTTGAATTATTTTAAAAAATTATCTTCTTTAAAAAGTGTTTAAAGTTTGAAATGTTTATTTGATTTGAATAGGTTATTTTTTTTAAAGTGTTTTAATTTTAAAGAAGTTATTTTTATCTCTTTAGATTTTAAAGTTTTGAATTTCAATGCCTTAAGAATAAGTTTTGAACTTTAAAATGGATAACAATTTAATCTTATTATCTTTTCAAATTGGAGTAATAACATATAGGTCACCCCTAATTATAGACCAATTTCAGTCTTGCCCCTAACTATGAAAACTGATTTACTATATGATTTGGTTTGGCGCCCCAATTGGTTTGTTGGATGATCAATAGAATTTATTGCAATAAATGAAACTCTAAGATTCAGCAAGAATGTACAGATGCCCTTTTTATAATCTGATCCAGTTTAATAACTATTTTGTGGTGGTTACAACATAATAAATTATTCCTAGCTGTTAACTCAAATATGATAATTCGTCTTTTCTTAGCAAGGCAAGGAAGATGGTAATGTTATTGCAGTTAACTTTACCTAATTGTTTCTACTCTCTGCCTGTTGTGAAGTTTGCCTGTGGAAATTATCATACTTACTTGATCTGACAAACGATCTTGAACTTTGTCTGCGATTGAATCTTCAATCTTTGATAATCTTCAGATTTTGTTGATTTTATATTTTGAGTTTTTGATTTCACAAGTAGATAGCCAAATATTCAATTCCTTTTTTTTCATGCCTCACAGTCGTCACAGGATTTTTCAAAGTTATAATGGCCAACTGTCTAAAGAAGAATATCTTATTTTTTTTTGAACTCTAGCTGTTGATATAGCGTAGAATTGTTAAGGACCTCAGATGTCAATCGTAAAATCATATGAAAATTTTTTTTCTATTATTCCCTGCAAAAGTAGTTAATACTTTTTTGTTTCTTTTAAGTCAAAGGCAGCATGTCCCGGTGAAGACTTTGCAACTAGTTTTTGGAAGGCAATCTGAAAATTTGTCAAATTATGGAGCTTTTAATTTGGGCTAGTTCGGCGTGTTTTTCTTCTTGCCTTCTTGGAATTCTCTATTTTTCACGTTTATCAGTTGAATGTTCTCTCAACTTTTTTTGCTCTCTGTTGTTTTTCAGACATTGCTCTGAGTAGGGCTGAACAAAATCGGACCGGACGGACAACCACAAAATGACATTTGCGGTCCGGTCCGGTCTTGTTTGTGTAAATCCAGTCCGGTTCCGACTAGACCCAGTCCAGTCCAGTTCGAACCTTTTGTAATTCAGTCCGGACCGGACCGGACCGCATTTATTAATAAAATAAAAAAAATATATTTTTTAATATAAATTACAAACTTAAAAAGTTTAGTTTTAACTTAAACTAAAACTCTGCATTTTTACATGCCTTTCCCCCTTAGAAATTAACCTAAAAAAAATGAAAAAAAAAAAAAAAAATGAAACTGATTCGGACCAAAGTGGTCTCGAGACCGGATTTCTGATTGTGTAACCTACTCTGAAGTACATGTTGGTCATGAAATCCGAACCTGTAGTGGTCCCAAAAGTGGTTTCCAGAGTGCTACTCATTTTTGGAGAACGGGGAGAGGGACCGGCAAATGTTTTCGTCTTTATGATTGTGTTGGGAAACCAAGGGTTGTGCATGATGAGAGCTATGGCATACCAGGAAGCCATCGTGGAGCTTTTGTGTGCAGGCTGGTCTTGACCTTGAAAAGTACCCTATAAGGAGAAGAACAAAATTAGCCAGTATATAGTGGAAAAAGAAAGAAAAAGAAAAACTTCCAGAATTATAATAACTCCAAGAAGCTTCAATTGTAATTTTACCTTATATGTGCATGCATGGCATGAGCCCAAATGATGTACAGTATTTTCTTGGTTTATAATAACACTTAAACAGAAAAGACAAAAAGGGGATCAAACGAAGCAAAAAGTTTACCGCATGCGGGGGAGAAGAGATTGGAAAACTGGAGCGGATGACAACTGGCTTGTGAAGCTTTTCGTCTTTGTAATTTACAGGAAACCTGGGGATTCAATATGCTCGCCTACCAAAGAAGTGGAATATGTAAGGGAAGCGTCAAAGGATCCACTCGGAGTTCCATTAAAGATACAACGGACTTTTATTAATGGATATATATATGTATATCCGAAAAGGAATAATTTGGAAGCAATATATATTCTTATGATTAGGTTAGAGATGGACCCATAGATAATGTTGTGATAAAAATAAATATTCAGGTTATTAAAGATTAGAGAAATGAGAATAAAATCAGTCGATCACATAACCACCAAAATTTAAGTGATTTGACTTTAAAATCTACATCTATTAACAAAAACTCAAAAAAAAATTCACTATAAAAAAAAATTGAAGTACAAAGAGTGATAACCTAACACTCAACAAATTTTTAATAAATTTAATTTCTCCAAAAAATAATAATAACTGAACCATCTCAATATTGGGTTACACTTTAATTTCTCCTGTCTCTCTACTCATGAGTTTGTTTTCTCTGCCTTATTAACTCCGAAATAACTCTTCTTTGTGGAAACCAATTGAAGTCTCCACCACTCCCGATATAGGTTTTACATTGTTTACACATCTCATATGCGTCTTTTATTTCAACTCCTCCACCTACCAGATTTCCCTCACCTCACCGACGAACAATACTTCTCCAGCTTCACCAACACCGTCAAACGCAAGAACCCATCAGTTGTCACACTTCTATCTATCTGTAATGAACAAGCCAACGCTTCAGCGCTGTCTTCAATGCTCAACCAATCTTCTTATAGAAAATCCTTCATGAAATCCTCAATCAAGACAGCAATAAAGTATGGGTTTCAAGGCATAGACTTATGCTGGCTTCGGCATTAATACAGCCACAGACATGACGAACGCAGGAGTTGTGTTGGATGAGTGGCGAGCCGAAGTGGATTCTGAGTCGAGAAATTCGAGCGGGCCAGCGCAATTGATATTGTCGATGCCCCTTCATTACTCGCCAACTTCTGAATTAGGGAGTGTACTCCCTGTTGAATCAATACGCAGAAACGTGGACTGGGGACTCCTTCTGCCATACAACTATCACGTGATCACAAAGGAGAATATCACACTCGCTAATGCACCTTTATATGATCCGGCAAGCGATGTTAATACAGATTATGGTGTAAGAGAGTGGTTGGCTAAAGGATTCCCAGCAAACAAGCTGATTTTTGGTATTACTTACTATGCCTTCGTTTGGAAACTTGTGAATCCTGCAGATAATTATATTGGCGCACCATCCTTGGGGATTATCGATGCGGTGGGTTACAATGAGCTCAAGTTGATAAACCAAACTTATGGCGTTAAAACAATATTCAATGCTACTTATGTTGTGAATCAGTGCGTCATTCAATCGAATTGGATTTGTTTTGATGATGTGGATGCTGTTAGAATTAAGATTGCTTATGCGAAGGAGAAGAAGCTACTTGGTTATTTTGTGCATCCGATAAACTACGACGAGAATTGGGTGCTTTCTCGCGCTGCAGGTATCATTTTAGACTCACGTTCTTATTTTGTGCATCGGGTCAATATAGGAAGCACCAAAAACTTATATTTTTCTTTATACGCCCATTTTAAAACTATTTCTACCGTTTGTAGCATCAATGCACTTAACAATTAAAAAGTCATATTTAAAAGTGTTTAAGTGATAAAATAATTTCTTGGCTAAAACTACATCACTAATAAACTAGTTTCTTCATAAAAAGTGTTTAATGCCTAATTAAAAATGCTTAAAGTGATAAATTAATTGCTTTGTTGATTAGTCGTAAAAAACAAAAAAGATTTTCTCCCAAAAGCACGAAAACTAAAGTCTCAGTTTTTCTATTTTCTAATATTATTGACAATATTATAATTATTTCTTATGCATAAGATTTTTTTCGCAACAAAAAAATTTGAACGGGATATATATATTAACAAATTTTGAATACACAACGCCGATAAGTAATTTTGTGTTCGAAAAGATTAAAAAAAAATATTAAAATTCAATACAATTTTATATTTAAATATTATATTTTGCATCGTATATTAAAAAAGGCCTCACTATTCTGTGCAAGGCCCCAATTGTTATAGGCAGCACCTATCCAATAAAGGTAGTATACATATAATGAGCCATCCTCTAATTTTCTCAATGTAATGTTGAAGAAATCTTAATAAAAGGACTTCATGCAAATATTTTTCTATCTGATTTCTGGACAGCATCGACAGCTCATGAGGGGGAAGAAAGTGGTCAAGAACACAACTTACACAAGCCAAGGTTATTCTTGATTATTATTCTTCCAGTAGCTTTGGTCATTATCCTTCTAGCCATCACGATTTGTTACAAATATCGCAGAGTACTCAAGTTAAAAGGTAGTGTAAACTTTTGCCCTTAATGACATCGGAATGAGGAAAATGTTCCATTTGTTAATGAGATCAAGGTTTTTAGTTCTTGTTATTCTTTAGCTTTTTATATTCGGTTACAGGCATGATTCGTTTCCGCAAAGGAGGACTATCAGGACCCGTTGCCAATCCATCAGCTGCGGAACATCTTGGCAGCAATGTTCCACATCTTCGAGTGTTCAGCTTTTCCAGCATCAAAGCCGCTACAAATGACTTCTCGAGTGAAAACGAGCTTGGAAAGGGTGGCTTTGGCCCAGTTTACGAGGTAATTTTTGTCTCCCGTGCTCAATATTTCGTCGGAAGGGACTAGAATGTTAGGAAAATTGTGAGATGTTTAAAAGATGGTAAAATGTAGTCAATATGGAGAAGAGAAGAAGAGGGAAACTCTGATGGGATTGGTGGTCAACTAGTTGCTAAAGTATGCTTTACCCCTGTTGCATCTGAGCTGATCAGTCCAATCGTCTAAACCAAGAGCTCAGCTGATGGCTGTCCACAAAGTTAAAGCAGAACAAGATTTTGTAGTGCATGAGGCATGAGTGATACTAATTACAATTGCATTTGTAGAATGTGGTTTCATATTAGCTGTAGCGCTGGAGTAGCAGACGATCCTAACAATTAGTTTCTATGTTTCCAGGGTAAGTTGCCGAGAGGACAGCATATAGCAGTGAAGAGACTTTCGAAAACTTCTACTCAAGGACACACAGAGTTCACAAATGAGGTTACTCTTACCGCAAGGCTTCAACATAGGAATCTAGTTAGAGTTCTGGGATATTGCATAGAAAGGGAGGAAAAGATGTTGATCTATGAGTACATGCCGAACAGAAGCTTGGATTTCCACCTCTATGGTATGTAATATATGTGCAGTTTGTTTTTGTTTCTGTGAAGTTTTGCTTTGTATCTTATGAGCCAAACTAGGGTCTAAATTATACAAACAATCATCCTGATTTGAAGTTCGTATTATTCAATCCTGAGAAAATCAGAGGTGAGAAATACAAGCATTGGACATAGAAAGCCATGATATCTTGCGTTAGTGGATTTCATGTGTCAGAGTATTATTAGGCAGGGAAGCAACCCAATTTGTAGCAACTTACAGTTTTTATCTTCTGCAGATCCAAACAAACGGAATATCTTAGATTGGGGAAAACTTGTTCACATCATTGAAGGGGTTATTCAGGGTCTTCTGTATCTTCAGGAATACTCAAATTTTACTATAATTCACCGAGATCTCAAAGCGAGCAACATTCTGCTTGACAAGGACATGAACCCTAAGATATCAGATTTCGGAATGGCTAAACTTTTTGGAAAGGATGAACATGAAGCAAATACAGACAGGATTGTTGGAACATAGTAAGTCCTCAGCTTGTGTGTGATTTCTTGCATTTGTTTTCACTAAGAAGTTGTGACCTCAGTGACATATGCAATGCAGTGGCTATGTTCCTCCAGAATACGTTAGAAAAGGTATATACTCCATGAAGTATGATGTCTATAGCTTTGGAGTTCTACTTCTTCAAATCATCAGTGGCAAGAGGAACGGATTTCACTACGGCGCCAATGAAAATTTGAGCCTTCTAGAATATGTGCGTAAATTCATTTAACTTCACAGTGATCTGAACTTCTGCAACTAAAACTTTTTCTTTTGAATTAAAGAAGGGCAACATTGAATTATTGCAGGCATACGAGCTGTGGAAAGAGGGTGGAGGCAATCAGTTTATTGATCCGTCGCTCAATGATTCCTCTTCGCCTTGCAAACTTTGAGATGCTTACAAGTAGCTCTATTATGCATCCAAGAATATCCGGTGGATAGACCCACAATGTTGGGAATTTATTCAATGCTCAGAAATGATAGTGAGCCTATTGCTACCCCTAAGAGGCCGGCTTTTTCAACAAGAAGTGATGAAAATGTGGGGAGTAAACAAGGAAGTTCTTCAGTCAGCAGTACACTAATTACAGAAATACTAGCACGATGACCAGGTCGCCTTTGTCGGAGATGTTTTGTAGTGTTTTTAACTTGCCTCTGGACAGATGTTTTAATATCTCATAACAGAGTCGTCGTTATGGTAAGATGCATACGAGTGGCTATGTAATGTAATTATGTGTGCTTATACAGAGCAGTTCCTTTGGTGGAAGAACAGAATGATGCTGCTTATTTAATGTAGGAAAGAGCTTAAACAGGAGATCAAAACGCATGTTTGTTCCGTGTAAAAGAAGAAAATTGCTCAAAATAAGCCAAAAACGGAACATACATGCAAAGTAAAAATAGGACAACACACCATTTCTGATGATAAAAGAAGATAGTTTGTAACTGCAATAATGAGTGAAAGGCATTGGAACCATTAATCTGATGATGTCTCTTTATTATTTTATTTTTCTTGGCAGTGATGATGTCTCTTTAAGTTGTGATCATTAAATTAGGCAACTTTTTGGTATAGTTGAGAAGGATGAATCCTAACTACGACTCTTTAACGCACCATTTCTAAAGGAGCTGGACTTCCTCTGGAGATAGCTAGCAGCAGATTATGCAGCATTTCCTCCTATAGGGGACTGCCACTACAACAAAATTCCTGTTAGATGACGGGTGGAATGGTCGGGTAAAGTCTAGTTTTGGTCGCTTTGGATGTCTGGAGACGACCTGTAGTGGTTAGACGATTGTCACCCAAACCTTGTGATTTAAGATTTCTATCCACCAAAATCAGTTTCGTTATTATTGCCAACTATGTTGACCGATCGTTTGGTCATTGGAGGCATGAAATCTTCCTCATTAAAAGATACCGTAAAATTTATCCGTTATTTATGTTTGCTAACCAAATGTTTTTGGTTGTCATTTCTTTTTCCTGACAAAACCTGTTTGGACAAGATCACAAAACTGTCTAATTTTTATAAGTCGTGACAAAATACCATTTGTTGGGCATTTTTCTTTGATTAATGTTGGTTGTCGTTTTAAGTTTTATTTTATTTGCCTTGGTTGAAAATTGACTTCTAGTAACACCTTGTACTTAGTATCCTTGTACTTATAGCCTATTTCTTGGTTTGCATAATCCTAAATGTATTTTAGTTACCATTTCTTTTCCCTGACAAAACCTGTTTGGACGAGATCACAAAACTAGTGGTCTAATTTTTATAAGTGTGACGAAATACCATTTGTTGGGCATTTTTGGCTTTGACGTAATGTTGGTTGTCGTTTTAAGTTTTATTTTGATGATTTGCCTTGGTTGAAAATTGACTTCTAGTAACACCTTGTACTGATTAGTACTTTTTTATCCTTGACCACAAAATCATACTTATAGCCTCAATTTCAAATTGGTAGTTGTAGTTTTAAACATACAAAAAAATGGCCTTCATCACTAAATCGTATTTTCCACCAGTTATTTAAGTGGTCTTTTGTAATGGCCAACAAAACAAAAATAGTTTTAACATGTTTTTTGTCACCCACAAACTGTCATCAGCAGATAGTTTTCACCACAAAGGCATATTTCTGTTGTCATATAATTCTTGTCACCAACTATTAGCTTCATAGCAAATATTTACTGTTTACAAAAATTCTGAATGTAAATATTGCATGCTCTTGACAAAATGGATATCATCATTTTATTGAAAATTCCTACAAACATTTTTTTTAGCTAGTAATCCATAAATGAACTTTAGCTAGTCATGCACCATCCGAAAAGGATTATCTAAATCCCAAAACATTACTGTAAAAAATTAAAATAGGAGTTCCACCATATAATTAAAATAAAAACTGAAAATTTAGAAAACATAATGTGCCAATCTACTCTGTCTCATCCCCATCTGCCTCATTCTGGTTATCACTTGGAAGTTGTTTGTACAAGTACTGAAGCTTCTCATCATAACTAGCATACCTTCCTGCATAGTCGTTGCACATTCATTCAATACTTTAACTTCATTTGTTAAACCTTCATATGTTCTTGTTCAGAAATACTAGCGATGGTGATGAGATGGTGGCTATAAACCTACAATAACCTACAATGGTTCAGGAACTGTGAGCGCATAAACAGAGCAATATCATGAACCCATAGAGCAGAAAGCCAAATCCCATTAGATCTCAAAACACCAATATCATGAAAAAATAGCCGTATTAGAATGAGCTCAAAGAAAAATCCAGCAAACTGGAAGATACAATTTTGAATGTTAAAATCAACATATTATATACGTTCCCAAACCAAATTGAAATGCGCGTCAAAGGAACCTTGAGCAAAACAATGCAAGAATTTGAAAAACAACAATGGCCAAGAATGAAACGACCAATTAAAAAGAACAGAATCGTGGAATTACCTGGACAAATGCGCTGCTTGGTCTTCTTAAGGCCACGAACTTTCCTTTTGCCTTCTCTTACGCCCTAACCAAAAATAAATTAAGAAGAATGCCAAGTCAGATCTAAATACATAGAATGCCTGAATCCAATAATTGGGAATCTTCAACAATAGGCTTCTCAATAATTTTGTCGATATTTAACTTGCCCAGTTTCCATTAATTGTATAAAACTAGAATGTGAATGGAATAAAATTGCATAAAGAATTGAACTTCTCAAATTTTACCTTCCTCTCTGAATTTCCCTTCGCATGCTCTCAATCTCGCCCTTGATAGCGGGACTTCATGAGACTCCGAGCGTGCCCTCGCGAGATCGTCCTTGATGGCCTGAAGCTGAGCCGCAAGCTCCTGCCGAGACGAGAAAAGCTTCTGTACGTCGGCGCGAACCTGAGCGAGCTCGGCGCTCATCGCGTCAACCACAAGGACCTCGGCCTCCATCTGCAAGGACCTCTGGTAGAAGTCCCTTGCCTGAGCATGACTCTCGGACTTCACGCAGTCTCAGGGCATTCGGCTTGAGGTAGTCTCGTCCAAAAGCCAACCACGGTGAAGGATAGTGGTTGACGGCGCCTGGAAGAGGGGCGGAGGGAGAGAAGAGTTATGACTGAAAAGGAGATGAACCCTAGAGAAGTTTGAAAGATGAGACAGTATTATGAGAAAAAAGAAGAAGAAGATAAGACAGTGAATTTTGAAGAAGAAAAAAAAAGAGAGAGAACCCGCCGAAACAAAACAAAAAACAGAGGGAATCCTAAAAATCGCTCGATATTTTTATTCCATTATATTTCATAATGCATGATTCAAGAAAATATAATTAGTTGTTTGTTATTAACTCTTTAAAACAGATATAATAATTTTACGCACTGTAAATAATATAAGACTGAATTATATTAACAAAATATTGATTATACCTATCAGTAAAAAAAATCTGATACTTTTTCAGAGATTTTCTTAAATTTCTGTATTTTGGTCACTAAATTTTTATTATAATAAAACTGTCTTAATGTTTCAATCCTAACTCTAAATATTGTTTTGTATTGTTTGATGATATTTTTAAATGATACGGATTTTATAGACACAAAAATATCTTTTAAGTTAACCAATTAATAAGATATATTATATATGAACTATTACTGTAACCAATATTTAATTTATTTATTTCATCACCATAATATATACTACATATGATGCAAACATACCCTGCATTATATACCATAAAGTGATAATATACTATGCCTTAATAACTTTAATAGGGTGAATATCATATACTCAGGTAATTAAATACATATACTCATTATATATAGATATCGAATTTGTGAGTTTGAACCTTGGCAAGTCCTATCATGGCTTAGGAGGCCTCATGCCATATGAGTATACTTGGATTTATAGGTGAGGCCAATAACACCACTAATGAGCTATTTTTTTTTTTTTTTAATGTAGCGTGATTAATACTGAGATACGATATTTCACAAGTACTCGGAGAAATGATCAAACCAAGGGAAACTAATTCAAGAACAGATACATTAAGATAATCAATGACCAAAAAAAAAAAAAAACAGTGCACTTTACTTGTAATGGACGTACATAGACCCTGAGAACTTGTCAAACTAAGGATATGTTTGGTTTGGTTTTGAAAACATTTTTTGTGTTTATTTTTTTTTTTTTGAGACAGTGTAGATTTTCTTGAGATTGGTGAAAATTTGTAAAAAGTTGTTGGAGTTTATAAAAAAGTTATTAGAAGTTTGTAAAAATGTATTGGAATTAGTGAAAAAATGATTGTAGAAAATTTTAAAAATTTGTCGAGACCAAACAAATGCACGTACACATTAGAGACCCTGAGAACTTTTCAAACTAATTATCTCTTCTTATCTCATGCGCTTGAAGCTGCCAAACACGTGGAACACAGGGTTAGGACTTGGTCTAAACAACCAAAGGCCATGTAAATGCTAATAAGCTTTCAAAAGGCAAAATCGATTGATGAAGTACTACAGGAAACAGATGATCCACCTCTTCGTACAGTTTCAAATATTTTGAAATGAAAAAGTCCAATTTTTTTTTTTTTAGGGTTGCGTAAATGAAATCGATTCAAAATTGCCATCATTTTGTGCATGTGATATTGCTAGAAAGGCCCCCATAAAAGCAATTCTTTTCATATTAAAAACCAGCAAAATAAAAAAATGGTAGAATTTTTTTAGAGAGTTCCATAATTAATACAAATAATATGACAGACTTTGCATAAAACATTGCACTCTAAAGTAAAAACTATTACATGATAAACATTATATATTAATTTCCTTCGTTTTAAATCATGAGGTAATGATTTAATTAAAATCACTCGAATAGAAGAAAATAAAACAAATTACAAAACAAGTTTATGATATATGCATGTCTTAACTCTTAAGTACCATTTTTCTACGTCCTGAAGGCCATAAAAAGACCTAAAGAAATTCTTAGCAGAGAGGGTTATAAATTAGGCCATTTTCAATTGAATTATACATCTGACTCTTTTTTTTTTTTTCTAGGAAAATTAATTTTCTGATTTTATTTTATGGCTTCATGTCCAACTCAAAAAGTTACGGTCAAGATCAGGGTCAAGGTAAACTAAAGCATTTTTCCACAAGCATTTTTCCACAAAAGCATTTTTCCACACAAACCAGAAAATCCCACCCTAATAATAGCGATCGTGTCAACATGCACATTCTTCTATTCATATTAAGTAGTGCTATCTTTGTATTGGTTTCAAACTTCTATCTCCATGTCTTTAGGCGCCACACGTTTCAAGAGGACGAATATATATTCTTTTAACAGATGCCATGGACGTACAAATCAAATGGCAAGCTGTCTTCGTAAATTGGCTAAGCATATTATTAATACTGCAGATTAATTTGTGGAGAATTACCTCGTCAACTTTAAGCTTCAAACTAGACAGATTAGAGGCTGCAATCCCATCTTTTATTTTTCTTCTTTGTTGAAAGTGTTTATGTAAAGTTGGCATCATTTCCATAGTCAAAACAGACATTTTATAAATGTATTTTTCAGTTTAGATTGTATGTGGCAACTTGATTAAACTAGGAGGACGTGGAGCTATATAGAACATAATGAAAGCAGCTGGAAGGTTGCTGATCATGTGTGGAAGGTTTGGGAGCTATTGCAGATCTGTTGGAACGTTTTTCAGGTGGTTGGGTCAGCCCAGGGTCAGCCTAGCGAGAATTCTACAAACTTGAAAGAAAAACTTCGAGAAACACGGCTAGAACTTAAAATGACCTCGTCTAACCATTATTCCCTTACAAAAACCAAATACAACCCTCTCCCCATAGCCTTGCGTCACTCACGCACATTGAACATTCTTTTACTCCCGAAATTTCCTCTCTCTGTGATATCCCTCATTTTCTCTCCTTGCTCAAGAAATGATTTGCTGAGATCTGATTGTGAGAGTTTGTTTCCTTCCCTCTGGTGGAAGATTTGAGTGAGATAGATCGTTGATTGAAGGATGTTCGTCCTTAGAAGGTTGCTGTTGAGATCTAATCACCAAGTGTTGAGATTCTTGAAGGGTTTCTCAAGAACGATTGCCGCTGAAGGATTCAGAGGTGTACAAGCCGACGAGTTGTTGGTTCCATTGAAGAACAAGACCGGAGTTGCTGGTTGTCGCATGCGTGCTGGGCACCAACCCAATAAGGAAGATTGGGTGACTTTACGAAGAAAGGGGGATCTTGAAGTGAATGGGTTTTTGCTAGATCACCACATTGTAAAGTCTCAACGTTCTTAGTGGAAAAAGATTGATGTGATCTACACCCGGAAGTGTTTTTATTTCTCGAAGGAAATTATCCTCGAGAAATTTTCACTTCGTCAACAAAAATCTTGGTGTCGTTCTGTTGTTGTTGTTCTTGAAGTGTTTGCTTGTGCTGATCTTGATTTTGATCTCATTACTCACTTCTAGGATGCTAGAAATTGTATTAGTTAATTTCATTTAGGTTGCTGAAATTGATTACATCTTTAGAACCTAGGTTGCTGGAACTTGATTTGTTATTTGCCCTTTGTGTTGCTGGAAATTTAGACGTTGGGTTGCTGTCAAACAGATTAAATCTTGATTTTACGGTTGCTGAAAAATCATTTTACTTTGAGTTGCTGATATCCTTAATGCATCTGCTGGGTTTTTTATTGTACAGTTGCTGTAAATCTTACTTTGAGTTGCTGTAAAATTCACATATCCTTAGTTTTATTTTGCTAAAAAATCTGCAGGGTTTCTGATTGTACAGCTGCTGTAAATCTTACATTGTTTTGTTTTTATAACTGCTTTATATATCTCATGGTCTTGATTTCAGAGTTGCTGAAATATAGCAATAAGATTGATTTGATCATTGCCTGAAAACCTGCTCTATTCTTGGCTGTATATTGCTGTAAAATAGTCTGAACATTGATTTTTTATATTGCTGTAAAATCCATATAACTGAGAGTGTTTGCTTACTGTCCAGTTCATATTGCTGTTAAGTATAGGTGCTGCATATATTTCATTGTCTTCAGTTGATAGTTGCCGAAATATTGTGATAATCTTGATTTTTCTATTGCTGAAATATCTGCTCTGTTTTGAGTCATTGCTACTGTAAAATACATTTCATTGTGAGTGTGCACTTGCTATATAGTCCATATTACTTTAGAAATTCAGCTGCTGTAAAATCTGTTGTGTATGAGTATTTTCAAATCTTAAATTGGTGATTGACTAAAAATTAGTTGAACCTGTTTTTCTGTGATTGAAAGAAAGTGTGGAGTAATTTTTAAATATCTATTCACCCCCCTCTAGATATATTTTAGGGTCTAAACTTAGTTTCAACTGTATCGGAGCTTAAAAATGATCCTTGACCCTTAGTTACTATGATGGATAGGAGTCAATCCTTGTCTGTTCCTCCCTATTTCGATGGGAATAATTATGCCTATTGGAAAGTGAGGATGAGGGCTTTCTTGAAGTCCTTGGATGAACGAGTATGGAACTCGGTCGAAAAAGGATGGTCTAAACCTATGACTGTTGCAAAAGTTAGTGAAACTGAAACAATACCTGCTGAACCTAAGGACATTAGCTTGTGGACTAAGGAAGAAATGAATGAATGCACATGGAATAGTCGTGCCTTACATCCTATTTTCATGGGCTTTTCAGCCGATGAATTTAAACGTATTTCCATGTGTGAAATTGCTAAAGATGCTTGAGAGATTTTAGAAACCACACATGAAGGTACAAAGATAGTAAAAAATTCTAAACTTTCAAATGCTTGTGACAAAATTTGAAGAAATCCGAATGAAAGAAGATGAGACATTCGATGAGTTTTATGTTAAACTCAACGATATTGTTAATTCAACTTATAACCTAGGAGAAAAAATTCTGAATTTAGAGTTGTAAGAAAAGTCTTACGATCTCTAATAGAAAAATTTAGAAGTAAAGTTACGGCTATAGAGGAGAGCAAAGACTTAGAAAAGATTAAAATTGAAGAACTCGTAGGTTCTTTACAAACTTATGAATTATCGTTACCTCAAACAAAAAAGTCTAAGTCTATAGCTTTAAACTCTCTTGTTGATAATGAACATGGGGTTGGAGCAGCTATCGTTGATGTGGGCATTGGAGGGGGTGTGCTGTACTACTCACTGGTGGTGGAGTTTAATAGGAGGGCCAATGCCACCATTGCATATGACTTGGACACATCGTCAGTCTATTCCTATAGCGGGGTAAATTGGGTCAAGTACGATGATCCATTGACAATAATGGTAAAGATTGGGTTTGCTCAAGCACTTGGGACATTACTTGCTGCAAAAGATAGTGAAATTGAAACAATACCTGCCGAACCTAAGGACATTAGCTTGTAGACTAAAGAAGAAATGAATGAATGCACATGGAATGATCGTGCCTTACATGCTATTTTCATGGGCTTTTCAGTCGATGAATTTAAATGTTTTTCCATGTGTGAAATTGCCAAAGATGCTTGGGAGATTTTAGAAACCACACATGAAGGTACAAAGATAGTAAAAAATTCTAAACTTCAAATGCTTGCGACAAAATTTGAAGAAATCCGAATGAAAGAAGATGAGACATTCGATGAGTTTTATGCTAAACTCAATGATATTTTTAATTCAACTTATAACCTAGGAGAAAAAATTCCTGAATTAGAGTTGTAAGAAAAGTCTTACGATCTCTAATAGAAAAATTTAGAATTAAAGTTACGGCTATAGAGGAGAGCAAAGACTTAGAAAAGATTAAAATTGAAGAACTCTAGGTTCTTTACAAACTTATGAATTATCGTTACCTCAAACAAAAAAGTATAAGTCTATAGCTTTAAACTCTCTTGCTGATAATGAACATGGGGTTGGAGCAGCTGCTGTTGACATGGGCATTGGAGGGGGTGTGCTGTACTACTCACTGGTGGTGGAGTTTAATAGGAGGGCCAATGCCACCATTGCATATGACTTGGACACATCGTCAGTCTATTCCTATAGCGGGGTAAATTGGGTCGGGTATGATGATTCACTGACAATAACTTGAAAGATTGGGTTTGCTCAAGCACTTGGGCTTCGTTGGTATTGTTTCTGGGTCCTCAGCTATGATTACGAGTGGACAATCACAAGGTACTTTTTTTTTTTTGTAGTTTTAGTTCTAATAAACTTTTAACCAATCAAAAAGTATTCATATTTTATTGAATTTCTTGACATGTAGCTTCAACATCATGGATCGTTACGAATGAGACTGGAGCATCATTATTTTGACCTGTTGTCTATTGGAGATCAAGTGCTCCTGGAGTAAAACACCCCACGGTCCACCTTCTATTATATTGAAATAAAACCATGAGTTTCATACTTTGTAAATTTTAGAAGATATAATTTTGTTGAAGTACAATTTGGTGGATTTTGTATTCTGCTTTTTTTAAGGAGAACCTTGTTCTGTTTTATTAAGGAGAACCTTGTTGTGTTTTTAACTTGCCTCTGGACAGATGTTTTAATATCTGATAACGGAGTCGGCGTTATGGTGAGATGCATACGAGCTGCTATGTAATGTGATTATGTGTGCATTATACTGAGCAGGCACCTTTGGTGGAAGAATAGGATGATGCTGCTTAATTGTAGGAAAGTGCTGAACAGGAGATCAAAACGCATGTTCTTTCTATGTAAAAGAAGGAAGACTGCTCAAAATAAGCCAAAAACAGAACATACAGAGTAAATATAGGACAACAGGACCAAAGATAAAAGAAGATAGTTTGGAACTGCGACAATGAGTGGAAGTCTTTGGAACCTTTAATCTGATGAGGTCTCTTTAAGTTGTGATTAAATTTGGCAACTTTTTGGTATAGTAGAGAAGGATAATTCCTAATTAGGGCTCTTTAACGCACCATTTCTATAGGGGACTGGACTTCTAATTATGGAGGTAGCTAGCTGCAGAATGTGCAGCATTTTGTCGGTGCTACTTGCCATATGATTAGTTAATGCCTTGACTTTTGAATTTGATAATACAAAAGGGTTCAAAATCCAGCGATCAATTGGTACTTAACCCTTGTTTTTTTGTTGTTTTAGTGTCGTTTAAATTTTAAACAATTAAAAGTATTAATACTTTGTTGAATTACTTGACATGTAGCTTCAAGATCATGAATCCTTGACGAATGAGAATGGAGCATCATTATTTTGGCATGTGGTCTATTGGTGATCAAAAACGCCTATTTTATGTTTCAGGCAGCCCTTTTTTTTTTTTTTTAGGCAAATACGATCCAATTAAAACAACTACTAAAATGAGTCAAAGTTAACTACAGAACACGGAATAGCAGAAACAGAAAGAAAACCAAAACACAAAGATAGAGCTGCCCATTTAGCCAGCTTATGAGAGAGCTGTTCTGCCGACAATGGATCCAACGCAAAGAATGCAAGGGATGAGAGGTGAGGAAATTCCGAATAACCCCAACCCAATCTTCCACCTGCCAGCTTGCTACAGAGGTGCTGGTGAGAACATCCTCGACCAAGGAAATCATGCCAGTTTTAATGAATACTCTAATGACATGATCTCTTGGGTCATCATCCTCTGAAAGGCGGCAGGTCTGCACGTGAACATTGGTGATCCTTTTTCTTTGATCCACTTCCAGCAAGTTTCCAATTTAGAAACTATTCTGATCTATTAGGTTGCTGGACGATCACTGGGAGTGGGTGAGCAAGTTTCTATTGATTATCCCAATTTTATCCAAAGGGCTGAAGGACCCTAGTGGGCTAGTACTGGGTTCGGTTTTTGTGCAAAGCACAATGGTGTGAAGCTATGCGAAGCAGCGGCTGAGATGGAGGGTTGACGATCCGAACTGTTGAAATGAAGCCACATCATTTGATGAGAAGATCCATCTCACCGACTCGTTTGAAGACCCGAACCGACCCAGAGAAAATCACGCCGCCAGTTGTGAAACCAAAAAAAAAAGGGGGCCTTTTTTTACCCTATGTCAGCGTGCTGATTGGAATTTATACATCATGTTCGACCTCTAAAAGAAGATCTCGTCTTTCTGTCTTGCTCGCTCCTTTTTCCCATTGTTGTCTTTGACGTGAATTTCTTTGTTTTTGGATTGATTTGAAGACGGACAAAGAACAGAAAACTTGCCGCAAGAGTGCCTAAGATCATCTGAAATATCAAAAGATATTAACGATACATTATCACGGTTAAATCTATGAGAAGACAAATATTATTACATTTTGATAATTTAAATGTTCAACTAATATTTCGCACATGGCTGGAGCCTGGAAGGAATGTCTCTCTTTGTCTTTTTCATGAATGTCTTCTCGTTGTCTTTTTCATTCTTTCTTGGATCTTTGAGGAAGACTTGCAAAAGCGAGTCTCATTCAAGAGCCTGACCTGCTGAGATTACTCGTTATTAGGTGGTGGTCCTTTTCTGCGGTGCCATATTCTTTCCTTTTCGGTACGTCGCCTTGTCTTGTCAGTCGACTTGAAGGCTCCAAATAATATTTTTGCACATATTTCGAAATGCTTTCTCTTTTTTTGTTTTTTTCTTTCCATGGTCTCCGAGCAAGACTTGCAACAGACGCTCAGACAGTCTCGTTCAATTGCATGACCTGCTAATTCCTCCGTATTAAGTGGCCGTGTCATATACTTGCCTTTTCTTTTTCTTTTTTTTGGAACATATACTTGCCTTTTCGGTATGTTAGTAGGAATGCTGATAAACAAGCACGCGAAATTGCAACATGGGCAGCAAAGCCTCAAAGGAGCAGTTAGAAGAAAATAATATTCCAGTTGCCTGTCTTCCTGTAAACACTCTCCTTCCTGATAACCCAAGGACTCCAGCTCCTCCTTGGGCTTGAGCGCCTATCCTGTAGTACGACACAACAGTAATGGAATGCTAATGGTTGCCTAGAAAGAAAAAGAAAAAAATAAACATCCACGACCCACAGATGTAGATTTCTTCCAGTGCCTGTTCACTTTTTGGTTTTTCCTTAATTTCTAGGTGGGCCCTGAGGAAGAATTCTGAAGAAAATGTGTTTGTTTGCTTTCGTTAAGCCAGCTGCCATGAAATGAAATTTAGACGTAAAACACATCCTAGCACCACTTCGAGTATATATCCACAACATTCAACGCGACAGGTCTAAAAGTTAACTTGGTAATTCCCTATCATGGTGTACTCGGTTTGAAAACTAGCCCCTAGCTCACGCTGTCTCTATTACCTATTAGCTAGCATGATAACATCTCTGTCTTCAGATAGGGATTACCCTGTAGTGTCTTCTGGACGAAGGAAACAGCCATTCACCAAAACAGAGACTTACTAACCAGACTTCTGAACTGGGAATTTGCTATAAGTAGATTCCAGTCCGTCCTTAACTAGGAAAATATCAACTAGTTTTATTTTCATGGCATCCATTAATCTCTTCCTCCTCTTGTTAATGTCTCTTTCTTTACGTATGTGCCGTTCTAACGCCCAAAGTTGGATTAAAGTCGGCTTCGTGGATCCTTGTAGTAGTGTCTCCTCCGTTCCTATCATAGATTCTAACTTGTTTAAACATCTCGTATGCGTCTTTGATGTCAACTCCTCCACCTACCGGATTTCCCTCACCTCAGCGGATGAACAGCACTTTTCCAACTTCATCGACATCGTCAAACGCACGAACCCATCTGTTGTCACAATTCTATCTCTCTACAATGGACAAGCAACCGTTTCATTGTTGTCTTCAATGGTCAACCAATCTTCTTACAGAAAATCCTACATGGAATCCTCAATCAAGACAGCAAGAAAGTATAGGTTTCAAGGCATTGACTTATCCTGGCTAATTTGGTCCAACACAACCTCAGACATGACCAACGCGGGAGTCGTGTTGGATGAATGGCGAGTCGAAGTGGATTCTGAGTGAAGAAATTCGAGCCGGGCGCAGTTGATATTGAAGATGCCCCTTTATTACTCGCCAACTACTGGATTTGGGAGCGTATACACTGTTGAATTGATAAGCATAAATGTGGACTGGGTACTCGTTTGGGCATTTGGCTATGATAGTTACACAAGGAAGAATATCACACACCCTAATGCTGCTTTATATGATCCAACAAGCAATCTTAATACTAATTACGGGGTATGTGAGTGGTTGGCTAAAGGATTCCCAACAAACGAGCTGGTTTTAGGTTTGCCTTATTATGCCCGCATTTGGCAACTCGTGAATCCTGTAGATAATTATATTGGCGCACGATCCTTCGGGCTAGTCTATTCTGTGCCTTACAGTCAGGTCAAGTCGAACATCCGAAGTTATGGCTTGAAAATAATATTCAATGATACTTATTGTGAGTCTAAATAACAACCCAGGGGACGTCTCCCCTTTTTAATAAAAATGCAGATCTGGAAAATATCTATTTCTACAAATACACGAGCAGATCTGAATATGCTTAATGTTTCTTAATAAGAAGAACAATAAATCATAAAGCATAAATCTCCACAAGTATGAATATGTACTGAAACGTAAGAGAGATAGAGTTAGAGAGATGACACCGTAATTTTAGGTGGTTCGGCCAACACTTGCCTACGTCCACCCCCAAGGCTATTGACTTCCTTGGGCTTCCTTCACTATTCTCCAAATAGCAAATACACCTTAGCTTCCTGGGTGCTAAGGAACCTTTACAAAGCGTTTTTCGAGCTCACGCTTCAACTCTCTCACAAATCCCAAAATCCAAGGGATTTCTTCTACTCTTCACAAGTAGGACAAGTGTTTACCCAACACTCCTCACAAATCCCAAAACCCAAGGGATTTCTTCTACCCTCACGAGTAGGACAAGTGTTCACCCAACACTCAAGTGTTTTACAAATAATGGGTACAATAAGGAATGGCTCTCTAAGCCGAATATGCAAGTGGAAAACTCACAACTTGTGGAATGGCTCTCTAAGCCGAATTAGCAAATGAAAAGCTCAATAAAGTGTAAGAAGACAAGATTCTTGAATGAAACTAAAGTTTGGCAAGTAGGAGCACAAGCTTTCTTGATAGATGCGGTTTCCCTCTTCTTCAAAGCACTTTCTCTCTCTAGAAGTTAGGGCACGATTGATTACAAGTGTGTTGTCTCTTCTTCAAGAAACTTCTCTCTCTTTGGAGGCTAGATCGTCAAGGATAGCACGAGAAGAAGATTTAACAATGGGAGCTTTGATCTTGGAGGAATCAGCAAATGAAATCTTTGGATCTTGGCTTTTTCTCTCTCTAGATGTTGCGATGATGATCGAGCTACTTCTTCTCTCTCCATCTCGTTCTTCTTATAGCCCCTAGGTCTTCAACAGTCATCAAGTGGCTTCATTTTACCGTTGGAGGGGTTTAAAAGACTTTTTGAAACATTTTGGATGATCTGACGTCGTTTCCAAGATATCTGCAATTTCGCACTATGTGTCGACACATTGATAACTTACTTGGCCTGAAATTTTTCTCTCGGGAGACAATGCAATGTGTCGACACATTGACACTTAGTCTGAAAATGCTATCAACAGTGAATTGCATTTTGGAGTTGGGCTCTCGGGTGTAAGTGCAATGTGTCGACACTATGGCTCAATGTGTCGACACTTCCAACACTTAGTCAAAAAAACATTTTGAATGACCTAAAAAATAAACTCTCGGGAAATAGTTCAATGTGTCGACACTATGGTCCAATGTGTCGACACTTCCAACACTTAGACAAAAAATTGTTCTTTCTCGGCAACTACTTCAATTTAATAAATATAAAAAAATACTTACAATATAAAAGATGATTAATTAGCAAGTGTAATGATGATCAAATATGCTTAGAGAGATTTTAGAATAAGGAAACCTTGATACTCTAAAAACATAATTTTCTTGAAAGGAATTTCAATGTAAAAACTAAAAGACTTGAACGAGTATGAAAACTTTGTTATCATCAAAATCAAAATGGATTGTTTGTAAGAACAACCTTGGGCTAACACTTATGTTGTGAATCACTGCATCATTCAATCAACTTGGGCTAGTTTTGATGACGTGGATGCCATTAGAATCAAGATTGCATATGCAAAGGAGAAGAAACTACATGGTTATTTTGTGTATTCAATCAACTATGTCAAGAATTGGTGCTTTCTCACGTTTCTGCAGGTAACCTTAGAGATTCATATGACTTTTTTCTCCCTCTGTTTATTTTATCATACTCAAGTCAATGAACTCAAACTACAGATCCTACTATCTTTAAACGAGGTTTTGGTCACTAAACAATTAGGTGTACAGATTTGGGCCCAACATTCATTAATCTCCCCTAAAAGATTCTATTAAGTGAATTAATTTAATTAAAAGGGAAAAATATATTTTTCAATTACGAACTACCATAGGTTTGCACTTTGCATCTTAAATTACTACTTTTGAGACATTACATTCTCAAACTATCAATCTTAGACACTTTGTCAAAATTTTTAGACTAAAATAACGATAATGCCCTTGACCCATTTTGCATATATATTTTTGTCAATTCATTAAATTTTCGGGAGTATTATTATAGGAAGAGGGTGCAAAGTGTCTAACATTAGTAGTTGAAAGACGTAAAATGTCAAAAAATTTGACATTTCGTCTAAAATTGGTAGTTAGAGAGTAAAATGTCTCAAAAGTGATAGTTAATGGTACAAAGTGCAAAACTAATGGTAGTTCATGGTGAAAAATGTATTTTTTCCTAAATTAAATGGTTAAATACACTTTAAACTCCTTGATTATTGAGGTTCTGCCACTTTGTACTCAAAACTACCAATTGTGTTATATTTCACCCCTCAACTATCAATTATTTACACTTTACACTACGCTTGTTAATTTGGACAAAATTGCTATTGTGGTTCATTGAAATGACGATTTTGCCCTCTTATATATATATAATTATACTTTTGTACAGGTAGAGTCTTTATTTCATTGAAGCAAAATAGCAATTTGGATTTAAATAAACGATTGGGGTGCAAAATATAAATGGTTGATAGTTTAGGTGCAAAACGTAATGAAATTGATAGTCCGTGATACAAAGTAAACAAACCCTAATAGTTGGGAATGAAAAGTTTATTTCTCCGTAAACTAAATCACATGCAAGGGCACGAGATTTGGAGCCTGCATATTGAGGTCAAATAGACCACCCACATTCACATGGAATGGTATTACTCAACCTCCATTCTATTGGTGGCTTATTTGGTACTTTTTCATTAAGAAGGGCACTTTCACTAAAGCTGTATTTTCATTAAGAGATCCATGCTCACGAGGCACTTTGTTAAGAGGCACATATTCAGTGAAAGTATCCCTACACTTTGTTTTTTTCTTCCCTTCTCAAAAACATATTCTAATATTCTCTAATTGTTTTAGAGAGAATACATTTTCCAGTTTCTGGCCATCAATTATAAGGAGTGGACATATATATTGTATCCTATATTATATCAGTTTTGACACATTGCACCCTGCTACAATCAATTTTAAAATCAATTATAGATACTTTACACCCTCCATAAATTACAGGGTGTTGGACATATTATATCATAGATTATCAGTTTTAACATATATGCACTCTCCTAAAATCAATTTTAGATACTTTACACCCTAGTCCATCAATTATTGGGAGTCGAACATATTGTACCTTTGACACATTGCACCTCCTACTATCAATTTTAGATGCTTTACACCCTCTGTCAAATTGGACTAAATTTCTTTTTTTTTTCTTTTTAATTGAAAATGACGATAATGTTGCCGATGACTTAATGAAAATACTCTTAATCGAATGTAAATCTATGTAAAGTGAGTCAAAGAAATTATCATTATATCAGTTTAATTTAACAAAAACATTTGACACAGCGTGGAAAGTGTTTAAGATTGCTAAATGAAGGGTGTAATGTGTCAAAGTTTGTAGTTTATGATGCAATGTGTTGATGAGCTTCCTATAGTTGATTTATGAAGAGTGTTCTTATCCCTTTTTTACTATAGGGTTTTGTAAGGAGACTTTCAAAAGTTGCAAATATTATTGATAATGAAACATTTTGAAAAATGACTCCAAAAAGCAAAAGGGAATTTTTCTTTTCTTTGCATCTTTTCATAGATTGCATAGTTACACATAATAAGAACTCAATTATAGTCTGGAAGGCTATTTGATAGACACAAAAACAAGCTTGGCAGCAAATATCCAATAAAGGTAGTATGAGCCATCCTCAACTTTTCACAATGCAATGTTGACGAAATCTTAATAAAGGCCTATATGCAAATGATTTTCAATTTGATTTCTCGACAGCATCGACGATAGCTCAAGTGCAAGAAAGAGGTTCTGAACACAAGCCACAAGTGGAAGAAAGAGGTCTTGATCACAAGCCAAAGTTATGGATTTTCATTCTTCCAATAGCTTTGATCATTATCCTTCTAGCCATCACGATCACTTACAAATGTGGCAGAGTACTAAGGCTAAAATGTAAGTGTAAGCATTTGCCATTAATAGCATAGCAATTGAACTTGTCCAATTGTTAATTCGACATTAATTAAGATATCATGTTTGTTACACCCCAAATCTCTAAGGCTAGAAGGTGACTTACTAATATTAAACAATAAGACTTTTGATTTATATACATATCTTAAAAAAAATGTGGAATAAACTTTATTTAAAAACTTCAATAAATCTTTCTTAATGAAACTTAAAAACTCTTTCAGAATGCAAATACAAATCTAAATATGATTAGACTTAGACTAAAGTAAGACATTTATTCTAATAATCTCTCAGCTACCGCCCACATGCCATCTAATCCTAGCTATCGACAAACTCCTGATCAATATCTGAAAAATAAAGAAAACAATAACTAGTGAGTTTGACAACTCAGTAAGCAAGATCATTATGCTAGTGTGTATCTCATGAGCCACACTATAACAGTAACAGACAAAATATTTAAAATCTTTCTAAATTATTGAAAGCCATTTTTGACAATTTCAATAAAACATCTTTATCAATAAAACATAATATTATAGAAAATCATTCTTATCTGTATAAGAAAATCTCTTTGGTAATAACTGTGGGTCACGTTTACCCCGTGACATGGTTGTGCAGTTGCTACCTAGTTTGGGGATCAGCCAAACTAAGCCAATACTATAGGTAGAATTCTTCCTTACTAAGGCTTGGCCATGTCCAAGTGTGCACTCGGTAAGAATCTACAAAATAAACCACTCGTTTCCAGAATGGGTGCATTCAATAGGTTGCAATTGGTATCAATGCACTGTCTCTGTAACTCTGGTTCTCAGGATTTGAAAATATAATATCACTTTGAACTTTGCATCTTTTTTTTTTTTTTAATGAAATATCATGCACAAATCTTGAATAAAAATAAATATAAAAAAGCTTTGATATAAACAATGAAAACATCATGAAATATCATTGATCATAAAAATAGGCTCATGTTTACACATTTCATACTATAATCTTTGACAATTTTATCATAAAGTAATGCACATAAAACTCCGAGGGTTTTCAATAAAAAACATGCAATTTTAAAATATCACCTCGGTTTTTTAGAAAATCTAGCATAATAACCCCGCTTACTTGGATCCTCAAGCAAAAAGCCTCTGGCTTAACACTTATCAATACAAAATTTAACGCATTATAATACGCCCAAATAGAAACAAAATTGAAACTCTAAATCTGCCTGACAGGATTAAATCCGAAATTCACTGATTAGATTCTAAAATATAAATAACCTATCTCGGGTTTTCCTAAAATTCCCAAATTAAAATATGTTCTTCCCTAATATGTTAACTATATACCTGTAAAATTTCATATCTCGATTCCTTGTACAACTCAGTCAATAAAATCGACATTCACCTCTGTTCACAGAGTCAAACTATACCCTGAATAATTTGGTACTCTTCAATTTCAAAATCATAAAGATCTATCCGATATCCAAAAGTCCCGATATTTATACCACTGACTCATATATGTGTTATAAAGAGACTTATAAAATTTCATGCCGAAATTCGAAGCCTAGCTATGTCATCCGGTTCAAAACTCCAATCTGTATCACAACATCTTTCTTAGCAATTCCGATTTCTCTAAGCCTAAATTCCGATTTTCAAAACCATACCAATACATCTCCAAAAATTACGAAACTTTAACTCAATTTCCTGCAGATGTCTAGTACGAAATATCCAAAAATCATAATTTTTCGACTTCTAGGGTCAGCTATACAAAAATAATTCAATCTACTACTCAGATCAAGAACCTGAATTTTCTGAACAAATCTTGAACCCAAATTTCAATTACTCCAAGAAACCCATTAAAACTATTTCGAAAATCTTGAAATAATTAGGGCTAGATCTTGACAACCTATGGTTTGATCTCTCATAAAAATAACACAATAAAATATCAAGAAATTTGAAATACCTGAATTTGCTTCGAGAAAATTCGTCTAGATTGTTGAAAGCAAGAAAACCTTACTTTTTCCTTTGTTGGTGTAAAAGTGTGGTGTGTAAAAAATTAAAAGTAAAATGTAAATCTATATATATAGACTCACACTAGTAATAGACTCCTTTAAAACTCTAAAACTTTTAATTTTAAAAATAATCATAAAATTTTAAAAAATTTTAAAAAGTTTGACTAGGTCAAAGATAAAAATTCAACTATTTTAAATGATTTCAACTCAAATTTCAAATTTAAAGAAGATATTTCAAATTTTAAAAAAAAAAAAACATTTCAAATATTAAATAATTTTAAAATAGATCTCGGGTATTACAAAGTTCATTAGTTTTTTACATTCGGTTATAGGCATGATTCTTTTCCGCAAAAGAGGACTATCAGGACCCGTTGCCAATGCTTTAGCTGCTGAAAACGTTGGCAACAATGTTCCTAATCTGCATGTGTTCAGCTTTTCCAGCATTAAGCGGCCACAAATGACTTCTTAAGTGAAAATAAGCTTGGAAAGGGTGGTTTTGGCCCTGTTTACAAGGTAATGTTTTGTCTCTCAAGCTCAATTTTTCATCTGACGGGACTAGAATATTAGGAAACTTCTAAGAAATTGTTAAAACATGGTAAAATGTAGCTTATCTGGTGAACAGAACGGAGGATAACTCTGAAACAATTGGTGATCAACTAAGTGCTAAAGTAAGAGCAAGAGCTAAGAGCTCAGCTGATGGCTCTCCACAAAGTTAAGGCAGAACAAGATTTTGTGCGAGTGTAAACTTAGTAATCTTGGCAAGTGTGGTACTAATTACAATTGTATTTGCAGAATGTGATTTCATATCTGTTGTAGCTCTGGCGTAGTAGACGATCCTAACAGTTAGTTTCTACGTTTCCAGGGTAAGTTGTCGACAGGACAGGATATAGCAGTGAAGAGACTTTCAAAAACTTCTACTCAAGGACACGCCGAGTTCACAAATGAGGTTACCCTTACCTCAAGGCTTCAACATAGGAATCTAGTAAGAGTTCTGGGATATTGCATAGAAAGGAGGAAAAGATGTTGATCTATGAGTACATGCCGAACAGAAGCTTGGATTTCCACCTCTTTGGTATGCAATATATCTGCAGTTCCTTTTGTGTTTCTGTGAAGTTTAGCTTTGTATCTTATGAGCCAAACTAGGGTCTAAATTATATAAAACAATTCCTTGATTTGAAGTTATTATTCAATCCTGAGAAACAATTGAGGTCAGAAATAGAAGCATTGGGCATAGAAAGCCATGATATCTTGCTTGAGTGGGTTTCATGTGTTGGAGTATTATTAGACAGGGAAGCAACCCAATTTGTAGCAACTAACAGCTTTTATCTTGTACAGATGCAAACAAACGGAATATCATAGACTGGGGAAAACTTGTGAAGGGGTTATTCAGGGGCTTCTGTATCTTCAGGAATACTCAAATTTAACTTTAATTCACCGAGATCTCAAGGCGAGCAACATTCTGCTTGACAAGGACATGAACCCTAAGATATCAAATTTCAGAATGGCTAAACTTTTTGGAAAGGATGAACATGAAGCAAATACAAACAAGATTGTTAGAACATAGTAAGTCCTCAGCTTGTGTGAGATTTCTTGCCTGTGTTTTCATCAATAAATTCTTATCTTTGTGTCATATCCAATGAAGTGGCTATGTTCCACCAGAATACGTTAGAAGTGGCATATACTCCATGAAGTATGATGTCTATAGCTTTGGAGTTCTACTTCTTCAAATCATAAGTGGCAAGAGGAACGGATGTCATTACGGCGCCAATGAAAATTTGAGCCTTCTAGACTATGTGCGTAAATTCATTTAATTTAACTTTCTGCAACTAAAATTTTTGCCTTTGAATTAATGATGGGTAACATTGAATAATTTCAGGCATACGAGTTGCGGAAAGTGGTGGAGGCATGGAGTTTATTGATCCTGTTGCTCAATGATTCCTCTTCCCCTTCCAAACTCTTGAGATGCTTACAAGTAGCTCTGTTATGTGTCCAAGAAACTCCAGTGGATAGACCAACAATGTTGGAAATTTATTCGATGCTCAGAAATGATTTCGAACCTATTGCTACCCCTAAGAGGCCAGCTTTTTCAACGGGAAGTGATGAAAATGTGGGGAGTTCTTCAGTCAGCAAAACATTAATTACAGAAATACTAGCACGATGACCAGGTCGCTTTTGTTGGTGATGTTTTATTAAGAAGAACCTTCTTGTGTTTTTAATATTCCTCCAGTCAGATGTTTAATTCAGCGAGATTGAGGCAGAGATATATTCTGATGGGACTTGAACTTCACTTGGAGTTTGATGAAAGTCTATTATGTGACCGAAATAACTGATGTTTGTTATTTTCAAACAAACCATTTGTTAGGTGCTCAAGAATTCAAAAAAACTCGAGAATCTTCTTCTCTATCTATAAAGAGCCTCTAGAAACTATACCCAAGAAGTTATCTTAATCCCTTCCTCGAAATTCCAGAGATTAAGCCATATTGTGAACAGAAATCACCTTTTGATTAAAAAGATATTTCAGTAGATAATAAATTTCATAGAAGATTGATTTTTTTATTTTTTTGTGAAAAAATCAAGATTAAAAATCGTTTTTAAAATAAAATAACATTTTGAAGTCCCTTGACCAAACATAATTCATCACGAATATACCTTTTCTTTTTCTGGTTTCGGTTTTCAACAGTTAAGGTTTCAAAAAGGAAGCAATAAGCGACAATATTTGCTGAGAACTACAAAATTAGCGACAATATTTTAATGGAGAAAAACAAAACAAAAAGGGATGCTTCGATCGTTTATGCCGTAGGGGTGGAAAACTTAGCTAGGCAGCTATCTGTACGTTGTTGAGCAGCTCCAGAACCAGATGATACCGCTTCACTTCGATTCCCAGGAAACCATTGATGATGCTGACAAAAAAATCGATATCGCCATAGATTCAATAGTTCTTTGTCGTTGCCAAGATTCAATGGTTCATTTCGCTACCTTGATTATTTTTTAATTCTTTTTAAGAAATCTTGGCTTAAATCGTGTTAACTATCACTTAAGTGTTATCTATGAGTCTGGGCCGTAGATTTCATCATATTTAGTCCTAGAAATTATCAAAATGCTTTAATTTTCACCTCTGATAAGACCAAGGGATGAAATGGGTAAAAAATAGGTTAAGTGACACAATTTAGGGATACTAATAGACCCAGAGGCAGATACAGTGGGGTGGACAGGGGCTAAGTTGGTCATTGACTGTGTGAAGGCGAGTTTAAGAGGAGTTCATTAAAATTACATTTTTGCCTCACATAAACTTCAAAAAATCCCGGCAAATCCTATGTTAGGCAATCTTTAAGAAATTAGTTTAATTTATAAAAAATATTTTTACACCTAATTAATAAGATAATAGGGAAGATTTTTATCTCTCTCTTTAAATTTAAGACTAAAAGATTGTGTGTTGGAGATCTCTAGCCACTCTAAATCACAACTAAATGACAATATAAATGCTTTTAAATTTTTTAAATTTTTTAAAAGGTAAAAATTAAAAAATTAGACACAAAATTCTCACAAATAATATCATAAAATGATACACAACTTAATGACTTTATCTTATCTTTATTTACTATAATTTCTTTTTTACTTTTTTTTTAATACTCGAGACACATATTATTCATAGTATAGAAAATTACAGTTGAAAACTTACAACGAAAAGGATCAAAAGGGTCAGCAACAAGTCTAGGGGGCCGTTGCCCATAAACGATGACTCAAGGTCCTCAGAGGTAGCGGGGAGACCCACGAGATATGGGTGCAAAAATTCATAAAAAGTAACAATCACTGCACAAGACAATAGCGACTGCCGCTGAAGGAAAAATGAACGTAGGCGTTGATCCTGCTCCCTTAGAATACTTCAAATGTAAATACCAGCTGTAAAAACTACATACAGACACAACCACACTACAGGTAAGCCCAAAAGGGCGAATAAGCCTAGACGGGCGGTAAGCTGACATAAGCAACAAACAAAGACAACCAAACAATTGCCAGATATGAATAGGAGCTGTTGGTGGTAAAAGTGGCACGTGGTGGCGGTTGGAGGAGGTCCACGACCAAGGGGGGAGAGCAAGAGCCGCATAGACCTGTCTTGGGAAGAGTAGCGCGTCACAGGAGGCAGAGGAATCGATAGCGTCGACCAGAAGCCTCGGCACATGAGATCCACGTGCACCACAAGAGGTGCATCAACCTACACACACTATCTTCATCATGTCGGAAGGTGGCCTTTGCATAGATCGGGACCATCTAAGATCAGCCATGGGGCGCATGTCAGCCAACGATTGTCGGAGACCGCCGTCAGCCGCTTGTATGCCACTTGAAAGGAAACCCGAAAGAAAAAGCTCTAGCCAATTAAACCAGGGACGAAGAGAAGGAAAAAGGAAAAGGGAGGGAGGAAAGGGGAGAAGAGGGCTAGAGGAAGGGAGGAGCCGAAGCTCCCACCTTCCTCCTTGAGGCACTAGGTTAGGGGGCTGCAGAGAGCTACGAGAGAGAGAGAGAGAGCGTTTAGAGAGAGGTTTGGAAAAAGACGATCTTCACTTTTTTATAATTTCTTTTATACTTAAAATCACCATTAAACCATTTCAATGTAATTCAAAAAGAAAGAATATTATTTTTTTATCACTAAAGACAGTCCCTAGCTAGGTCAAAAAATATGTTCAAATTTTTTAATATATTTTTTATCTTAAAAATTATATTTATAGAATTATTATTACATATATATATATATAATAAATAAGATATATAATTAAAAATAAAAAATTTTAATAATCAAAATATTCAGCCGCTCCTAAGACAAATTCCTGTCTTGCCACTGAATAGACCCCCTGTGAACAGGAGATTTGTCGCATTCCTCCGTGTAGATTGCACTGTGAGGATCAGTTACTATGGTCCTCTGACCCTATTGGTAGATTTTCTGTAAAATCTGACTATCTCATTGATCAAGCAGCTCGTCTGAATTCTAGGAGCATCCTTTCCAAAAATAATTGAACACAATTTGATAGTTGAAGATTCCAGGCAAACTGAAATTCCTTTTGTGGAGGATTGCCAATAATTTGCTGCCCACACTAGGTCTCTTAGGCCTTTTATCCGACCAGGGATGGAAAATTCTGAACATTGTCAAGGATGTTTTCAGGCCCAAGAAACTTGTCCATTTGTTTGTTCATTGTCCTTTAGCTCAAATCCTATGGATATCTGGTCCATGGCCTCTTAATCACCATGTTTTTAGTGAGATCACTATGGAGAGATAGGTACAGATCCTTTGTTATCCGTGCGAAGAACTTGGGATTGAAAAACATTTAGGAAGGAATTTGTTCTTTGGGCTTGCATATAGGATTTTATCTGGATGATTAGAAACCAGATTTACCACCAGGGGGTGGTTTTCAACCGCACAGAAGTGGTGAAGCATTGGAAGGAAAATGACTCTTTTCTGGGAGTCTATTGGATTCCCCAGCTCTAGATACTTTCAAAATCAATGTGGATGCAGCTTGTAGACCTCATGGGATTTACCTTGCTGCAGTTTTTCGAGATGGTTGTACTCTACCCCTTTATGGCGAATATTTCGCCATTCAATTAGCTTATTCCATTGGCCAGCAGTTTGGCATTAAAAATTTGATAATTGAGAGTGATTGTGCTGTGGCCTGTAAGTTGATGAACAGGGAGGAAGCTCAGATTGAGTCTACTTTGGAAGTAGTTACCCAGGCGGTAAGGCAGATTTATACAAAAGGAAGATAATTGCAGGCTTATTTGGATTCTCACAAGGCAATGGGCTCTAATATCATGTATTTTATTCCCCCTCGTGTCCTTAATGTAAGACTAGCAATTTATGCCACCGTGATGTAGAGTTTGTTGGTGTTTTAATGTTGGCGTAATTTCGTGTCATCCAATTTTAAATTCAAATTGAGTTGTATTTTAAGTTTGGTCAAAGTGTTCAAGAGATTAAGGAGTCTTTCAAAGTTTGAAAGGATAAGGACATCACTAAGATGAAGAGCTAAAAATAAAAAGCTGGT